>QPKB01000002.1:58780104-59000104 GCA_003546025.1 Camphora micrantha | reverse complement strand
AGTTGGATTGGAAGAGGCGATATGACGTGATAGTTGGGGTGGCAAGAGGGTTATTGTACCTACATGAGGATTCACATTGTCGTATCATCCACAGGGACATCAAGGCAAGCAACATCCTTCTCGATGACAAGTGGGTCGCCAAAATAGCTGACTTTGGGATGGCCAGGCTCTTCCCTGATGATCAGCCTCACATCAGAACACGAGTAGCTGGCACTAGGTATGCTCTCTCTTCCCCACTCTCGTCATCTACTTGCCATTCGATCGGGTTGGAAATGTTAACCCAGACCCCAAACGACTAGATTGGGTTTGGTGGGTTGGTGTGTCCAGTCTGTAATTTCACATCTACTTGTAGGAACGGGGAAGGAAATGACTGGGTAGTTTTGGTCGGAAGGGTAATAAATTTCCACTATTGCTCTCAATCTGTCCCTACATTACGCTTGAAACTACTCGGTGATTCTGTTAAGTTGTGTTGTTGGTTTTTTCTTTTGTGTGTACTCGCAGCGGATATATGGCTCCTGAGTATGTAATGCATGGGGAGCTCTCTGTAAAAGCTGATGTCTTCAGCTTCGGAGTTTTGGTTTTGGAGTTAATCAGCGGCAAGAGAAATTCAACCTTCAACAGTGAACTTGATGGACAAAACCTTCTTCAATGGGTAAGACTCCTCACTTGCCAGGTTATTCCAAACTAATTTTCCAAAATATCCATTCTTAAACTAACCAGATCCATAAGACTAGATAGATCCTTCATAGCAACTGCTCTTTTGGATGAGAAAGGAGAATGGAGGAATGATGATAAATCTATGGCTAAGAATCTGCTCGGGAGATTCACCACTTTTTACCCGGACTGACTCTACAGTACCATGTTTGGATTTGAATGAAGAAATCCTCTTAGGATAAAACCATTTTTTAAACATCCCTTTAAGCAAACAAATAATTACTAAATATTCCTTTTTCTAATAATAAAAAATCAAAGTAATATGTAGAAAATGTTGTTTTCTCTACTGTATTGCAGAGAACATTGTAATATTTCAGACCTCAAGGATGTAATTAGCCTAATAATTAATCGGACCTGTTTGGTTACTAATTGTGCTTAATCAACTAACACTATAATTATTTAGACTAATTACATCCTCGATGTCCGGGATATTGCAAACATTTTTTCCTACTTTGGCTAAAGGCAGCTAAGACGAGAAGTATTTTTCTTTTCTAAGGGACAAATTGTCTGCTTGGCATTGAATTCCTTAAAAATCCAAGCAATGCCTTGCTATCAAAGTGGGTATGATACTAAAATAAATAAATGTGAAGATCTACAAATGGCCATGAAATAGTCTCCCTTTGATGGGAATTGATCATCTGGTCATCACCCTAGTAAATATAGTTCCAGGAAAGCGAGGCTCCTTTCTACGTACATCTTCACTTTATATGCTTCACTCCTCACAGTTTCTTCATTAGACCTCACTTTGTGAATCCCTAGGGAATCAACACCAAGGGGAAAAAAAAAGAAAGAAGGGTCCAAAAATAAATCCAAATGGGGAAAAGTGGTTTCTCTAGAGAAGTTTTTCTCCTCCCTAGTTTTCTCATCATCCTAAGGACCTGTTTGGGTGCTTTACTAATAGAGTTGAGTGGGGATAAAGGTTTATTTAAGGAAATAATAAAATATAAATGGTTTATGATGGTATTTTGTGTTTAGTTGTTTGTAATGGAATTTTTGACTTTTGTATTGAAAAGTGGAGTTTTTTTTTTTTTTTTTGTTTTTTAGTGAAGAAATGAGGTTACTTTTTTACTTTTTTTTTTTTTTTAAATATGGTCGGAAATTTGGATTAAAGTGTTTTGGTGGGATTTTTTTAATAGAAATTATGGCTTTACCTTGACTCTAAGGGTAGAGTTGCCAAACAAGCCCTAAGGGCGTGTTTGGATGTGTGGTGAAGTGAGGTGAGGTGAGGTAAAGCCTCCATTATCCAAACAAGAAAAGACAATGGGTCATATCACAAGTACACAATTTTAAAATTTCCTATCTTTTTCAAAAAAAGTCAAAAAAGCAACATCTTTTCTCCACTAAAAGACAAAAACACTCTATTTTTCTATACAAAAAGTCAAAAAGATTCCATACCAAACAACTAAAAACAAAACACCATCATAATACCTTATATTTTATTCTCTTTTGATTTGATGCTGCACCTCATCCAAACAGGCCCTAAAAGGAACCCTATTAAGTGCTCATTTTGGATGGACCATTCATCCTGTGGGCCTATCAAAAATGGACTGTGGCACATGAATTGCACTGCTGAGCACAATCTGAGTTTCTGCTTCATCAATTGCAAATAAAATAGTTTGGAGAATAGTGAAAAGATCAAATGATAATTCAATGCATGTAAAGTTTGACTCAAATGCCACATTCTCCATGCAAGAAAATGGTTAAAAATCATGGTGGATGAATCCTTTTTAAATGTGTTGAATGACCCATTGTGCATCATGTTTTATGGCATGCTTGTATGTTTCTGACCTTTTTCTATGGAAAGGAGAGAGGTGAAAAGAGAAATAGAAAGAAAAAATGCGTAGGGGTCAAATGAGTCTTCTGATTTCAGTTTCTAAGCGAGAGGGTGGAGAATTGGAGAAGTATATCTCTGCAAAAATTGGAGACTAGGTCAGAAATCTCTCCTCTTCTCCCCTTCAAATCCTGTTGCCACAAACTCTTGTCCCCTCTCATTTATACATGGTACCTGGCCAGAAATCTGATACATATTTGTTACTTATCTCTAAAAGTAAATGTAGTTTTTCTCTATATGAGATGGGCAAAAGTCGTGTAGATTGTTAAGGCAACTGGTTGGTGCACACTCATTTACTATGAGTACATTCAAGGTAAATAGTTCATGAAAATAAGAGAGATTCAATAAATCACTATACATCTCTAACGAGGGAATCTATCGAAGGAGGACACGTGGTGAGATCAACTCGTCCCACCACATGAATCAATGGTTTGACATTAAGAACCAGCCTCATCAAATGTTGCTAGCCATCTTATTGAAGGTAATGAGAGGGAGCCATTCATCGAGTTAACGATCCAATATTGGAAAATTGTTTTGGAGAGATCCATCCGAATCCTTGCTATGGAAGCAGACTATTTTTAGCATAAGATACTGTCCAAATTTACCACGACTCTATAAACTTTCAAATAATCACTTCTTTCCCATAATTTCACCCGACGATTCATTGATAGAAAAGATTGCATTTATAAAAAATAAAAAAAAAAATACTAAGTAACCATATCCAAAGGATAATGATAACCTACTAATATCCCTAAAATCCTAACAAAAACTGATAATGTTCAGCAACACTTACCTGTCATGTTATCCTGTTAGAACTAAGGATCCAAATGGCAAATGGGCTCTAGAACTTCCAGTTATGTGTAAACGGAGTTACTTGCATTCAGTCTACAAGGATAGATAGAGTCCACATCTCTTAAATGTGTGCCACAGATGGATACGTTTGACCAAGCTATATATAGGAGTTCACTTTGCATGGGCTGATGGGGCTAATATGTAAAGAGTGGCCTGTTTTGCAGGTATGGAAGCTTTACAAGCAAGGCCAGGCCTTGGAGATTATGGACCCAACTCTAGCTTCTACAGCGGCCCCTGATCAAGTCTCAGTATGCATACAGATTGGGCTCTTGTGTGTACAGGCTGACCCAAATTTAAGACCCACCATGCGACGCGCGGTGGTCATGCTGTCAAAGAAGCCCGGCTCCGGCACCCTTGAGGAGCCAATGAGGCCGGGTTATCCTGTAAGTCTGTTTAGGCGAAGCCACAGGGCTAGTGGCAGCCTCCCCTCTGATGAACAACATTATTCCCGCGCGAGCCCATCTGCTTCTGTTTCTGCCTCTAACCCAGACACCACTAGCAACTCTACCCTCAGAGAAGAGAAGTACATCTCACCAAAGAGCCCGGAGGAGACCTAGAGATTTGACCACCTTCACCTTTTTGCCACAATCTCTCCTATTTCTTTTGTTGTTGTATCATAATTTAGGATGTGTTGCATTTAATTGCTACCACATTTAACACATTTAAGGTTCGTTTGTGTAACTGGAATAATTGGAAAGCTGATTTTTTTTATTTTTATTATTATTATTAGAGGTGCTGCATTTGGTGTAATGAAGCCCAAGGAATTTATTATTAAAAAAAAAACAGCAAATGGAAAGTGCTGATGGGGGTTCCCATGTTCTCAGAATAGGTGAAATTCCCAATTTAGGAATGAATGAGGACAGGTCAGGAGTGAGAAAATGCAGAATGTGACAAGTAATCTCTAACAGATGAACCCTTATAGGACACATTTGTGTAATATCTGTAAAAACAGTAGAAAACCCATAGTATAATTATATGCCCACACATGACACCCTTATAAACAGTGCCTGGTGGGGTTGATATCTGGTAGATGAATCATCTATATTCTATAAGCCCCTCTGCTTTGAGCCACACTCTACAAATATATCATCACAATATTGTCATCGGTGAACGAAGACAAAGCTAATTATTTTAATGGGGCCTCATTTCTTGCATGATGATTGATGAAAAATTGTATTTACAGGACTATTCTCCCCATCTTCAATTAAACTTGACATAATCATGATCATCGAATTACAAAATATGTCATCAATCAAAGATCTTTTTAACCATTTAATTCCCAACCATATGAAATGGTCAATCCTGTTGCAATTCTACACTTTATTGCATGAATCACATGAAAATGGTTAATCATCAACATAACAAATAATTGTTCATGAAATGGTTAGTCCTGTTGAAATTGATGACATACTTTCAATGTAATTCTACACTTTATTGTTCATGCAAGGAAAAATATCATGAGAACTTTGATTTTTTAAGGATAACCCTGTCGCATGAACAATAATAAAGTGTAGAATTGCATGGAAGTTACTTCCGTGGAAAATCAATTACACAAATATGCCTTAAGGGCCAGTTTGGCAACTCTACTAATAGAGTCAAGTAAAGTAAAGTTGATTTTGAAGAAAGAATAAAATCTAAGTGGGTTATGATGATATTTTATTTTTAGTTGTTTGTTAAGGAATTTTTTTGACTTTTTATATAGAAAAATGGAGTTTTTTTGTATTTTAGTGGATAAAAGTGGTTGTTTTTTTTTTTTTTTTTTTGAAAAAAATAGAGGAAATTTTGAATTAAAGTGCTTCTAATTTGACATATTGTCTGAAAAATGGAGGCGTTACTTGACTTTAACTATGTTAGTAAAGTGTCAAATTAGTAATTTTACGAGAGCAAATATTCAAGTAACTTAGATGATATATGTTACTCAATCATAATATAGTAATAGTGCAGATTCATTAATTTTATCTATAAAACCAATTGGCATCAATTAATTTCTTTAGTTAAACTTCCTTTTCCTTTCCATGCACAGAGGCATCATCAATCAAGGAAGAGTCCTGCTATCGGTCTCGAACTGGGGACCGATAGACTTTCTCATCAAGGAATTAACCACCGTGTAGATTACCCAATACACGAGTTTGCACAGCGTTCAAGAACAATGACAGCACATAACGTACGTACGTGGCAATACAACCAAGTACTAGTGCCTTTGTCCTGGCCCACTGCCATGCACGGCCATATCAACCCCAGATTTTTGCAATTAAATGGGCCCACTAGATGAACCCTGTGGATCGCCACACATGCTGTACTACAACCACTACGCGCGAGCACAAAGGCACCAGCCCATACGGTAAAATGTAGTACTACCTACTTCCCTTGTCCCCCACGCCGGGTCCAACTTCCATTGCTACAAAATTAGTGCTGCAATTTGGGCAGGCAAAGGGCCCAGCATGGTCTGGGCTTGTCATATCCATATCCTCAGTATATGCAAGGTTGAGCTTGGGCTAGTCAAAGTTCTCGGAGGACCTTCACTATTTAGGCCTTTATCCTACCCTTGAAGGCTAGGACAAGACTCAGGACTTTATAAACAAAAAAATTATTTTTTTAATATTGTTATCAAAATCTGAGTGTGATCAAGCGTTATCTTGTCTAACCTCAATCGCAAAGAAATCATTAAGAAAAAACATCTGTTATCTTATCTAATCTCAATTGCAAACGAACCATTAAGAAAACATTGGGAGAATATAAGTCATCTCTAAAAAATTTCTTTTATCTGATAAAATCATACGTGCTTTAGTGACTTTGGTTGGATTATAGACATATGATTTTATTTGTTTTGACAAAGAAAGAAAATGGTTAAAGAGTATAATCTATTTCACACCTTTAATATGACTTTCATATGAATTTTCACACATGAAATCATTCCAGCAGTGTCTTATCTTTAGAGTTTTAAACCATTTACACTCACATACCTTTTATCAATTGACATTATTTTTAATTAACACTGATTTCACTATTACGCATTCTTGGATTTCAGTCACAAAAAT
Organism: Camphora micrantha; assembly: GCA_003546025.1. Taxonomy (NCBI): domain Eukaryota; kingdom Viridiplantae; phylum Streptophyta; class Magnoliopsida; order Laurales; family Lauraceae; genus Camphora; species Camphora micrantha. The sequence continues at coordinate 58,993,669 of QPKB01000002.1, read as the reverse complement.
AAATACATTTAAAAAATATTATTAGTTTAAACTTTTAAGAATTGAGAATTAGAATAATCTAATTAAAAAGGGGGAAGTTTCAAGTGCATCTATCTCTCACCATAGGGTGAGGGACACTTCCATAATTGAAAATTTCCAAGTACAAAAGTTACTTTTCAAGTACATAGGGTGAGGTACATTTCCTTGTCTTCATGTGCAAAAAGGAAAGTATCACTCACCCTATGGTGAAGGATAGATGCACTTGAAACTTCCCCATTAAAAAGATGTTTGGATTACCTGGCCATATCCTTAAAGTTCCATGCACATTCCAACTAACTTTATGAATAGGTTGATATCCTAAGAACTCTATAGAGGAAAAAGTGCATCATTATTAATAGAAATGAGTACACCACGTTTTGCACCAACAATGTTTTACAAAAATAGTATAAAATACTTAAATAATAACCAATAAAACTAAAAGAAAGTGATATGAAGCAACCGTGCAACACTTAATGATTATATATTAAGTATAATACATAACTTAAATAATTAAATATAGATGAAATGAATGAAGTATGTCTGTATGGATTTTTAGGACATTTTTTAATGGATAAGTGGGTATGAAATTGCACTCATATCCCCCATATTATTGCAAAGTGACTATGATAAAGGGCATTTTATTATATATTTACATATATATATTATATAAAATAAATAAAAATAAGAGGGCCTGGGCCACTATTGTCCAAGCTCGGCCCTCAAGTCTCAGGACCTGCAAAAAATTGTCGAAGTCCGATCCTATGGCTTTTTCGCTAGAAATAAAAGCCCTCATTTTAAGGACTTTTTGAGGGCTGGGCTGGGCCGGACCGGGCCCCTTTCTCAGAGGCAAATTGACGGGCCTAGCTGCAATGGGCTAGCTCAGCCGACGCAGCTGCCAGGATGGCATCTAGAGTGGCTATCTGAAGCTGCACGGGCAGGCATGAGGGCCCCACTGTCAGCTCAAAATGGGATTGCGGGCCATCTCGCTTTTGATGGTTCTCCACTACTCCTGCGGCTTTCACGTGAAAAAGCCAGCTATCAATGATAGACGACAAAGCCTTCACGCGGCGAAGGCGAAAAAGAAAAAGATCAATGGTTTCGATTGGAAGGACAAACAGACGGACAGTATCTTTTAACTTAAAACGTGTGGGCCCTGCATCTTCATGATCGACAACCACTGCTATGGTACCTTGTTCGATTAACCAGTGCTGCAGCAATAACAATGTGAAATAAGCCTGCTCATTGTGCTACCTTCCCAAAGAAATGACTTACGAGACCACTTCTGAATTGCCACAAAAGGCATGTTACATGTCCAACTAATTTCCAGAAGCCTTTCCCACCTTAACGTACGCATTTATGTGAACCACATTGTGAAGCTGGTGCTAGTGGGTTCAGTCACTAACTACGTAACAAAATCCAGATAGATCAACAACTCACTCTCATTTCTGATAGCTGATCCACATACAGCCCTTGTGTCCAATAGTGACCACCAGTGAGCCCCACATACTAACGATATATCTTTGCAGTGGCCTCATAAAAAATCATCGAACACAACACAACACAACACAAGCCTTTGAAAACTCTAATGATATATTTCGGGACAGAGACATAGATAGATGGATAGATACCTCTGCCCAGATGTTGCAAACCATATTTTTATAATTAAAAGAGGAAAAAATAAACAAATGCAGGAGGGGTGATGTCGGATCCTCTTATCAAGACAACACACACTCGGTCCGCGAGAACCCGACCCGCGACCCGTCTCTATCAAACGTGAACAAAAACCCCTGCTGCATCAGATTCCCAATCACCGAAAACCCGCCGCCCGTCGTGCTAACCGCCTGCAGCGCCAAGCACTTCACCCCCACGTCCGCTTCAATGAAGTAATTCCTCTGGGGCGGATCCAAGACCGACCCGCCCAGAAGCCCGAACCCGATCCTCGGCAGCCTCGGATTCCTCACACCCGACACGTTCACGCACAGATCGAACCCCGACGCAGCGGGCCCCACCACTCTCGGGACCCGGACCCGGCTTCTCACCGCCGCTAGAATCCGACTGTAACCCGGCTCCGCCAGGAAAGTCAGGGTCGTACCCGAGTCAATCACGGTGCCCCCATTGCCAGCCGAATCAATGGCCCAGATGGACGGATCGATTCGTAGTGGCTTTCCATCCACATGGACGGTCCGGATCTGAACATAGTAGAATGTGGGGGAGAGAGGGTTGGTCTGGAGAGGGGTGAAGCTCATGGGCCCTTTTAGTGGCTGCTGGGGCCCACCCCCGATGATGAGATAGCTGGTTGGAGGAGGCGAGAGGGTGTAGTCCATGAGGCAGTACGAGAACTGCTGCTTACCGAATCGACGGCCCATCTGCGATGAGAACGAGATGGGCCCACGTCCGAGCCCCATCACACCATGGCCGTCCGATAAGCTGCGCCCGGACACGTGGAACCCGCACCCGAACGCGAGATTCCTGAGCTTGATCTCGCGCCCTGAGCTGGCATTGAGGGTGGCGATTTCCCGCGAGAAGAAGCCGGAGGTGGTGGACTGGTCGGCGTAGGAGTACTGGTAGCGGCAGGGGCTGTGGAGGCGGGTGATGTTGCAGGCGGCGGCGGAGGGGGGCGGAGGGACGAGACGGCAGGCGCGGTTGTAGCAGTGGAAGGGGGAGAAGGAGGAAGAGTGGCGGGGGAGGAAGGCGGTTTTGGGGTGGCTGTGGCGGGGGCAGTTGCGGCAGGCGGAGCAGCGTGTCCAGACGAGGTCGCTGCCGGTGTCGGCGATGAGGAGGAGGTTTTGAGGAGGGGTGCCGATGCGGACGTTGACGAGGTACAGGCCGGAGCCGGTGGAAGCGCCGGAGACGATGGGGGCACGGAGGGCGGAGAGGCGGTGGAGGTCGGTGGCGAGGGCCTGGGAGGGAGTAGGGGAGGGGTTTCGGTGGAGGAGACGTAGTTTTAGGTAGTCGGGGGTTTTGGTATGGATGATGATGCTCTTGGCAGGGTGGAGTAGTAATGAGAAGAGAAAGAGTAGAAGAAAAAAGTGCAGGAGACGAACCATCTCTCTCTCTCTCTCTCTCTCTCTCTCTCTTATCTCTTGATCTCTTATCTCTCTGTTTTGGTTTTGTTCATGAGAAAGAGGAGGTACGAGTACAAAAGCAAATGCAGGGGTTTTTAATGTGTGTAATATGAACTTTGGGAGGAGAAGATGGAGGTAGATGGGAGTGGCGACTGGGATAATGTGGGTTTCTTTATTAATAGGAGTTGGGTGAAGGTGTTTTGGCTGAGTAGCCTATAGGACCACCATGGCCGTTCTACCTGTAGATTGTCTTTCGCAGTACTACAAATACAATAGCATACAGCATAAAATACGATGGAACATAGTATGTGTGTGGGGAAAGTCTTCACTAATCTTGTGCGTTACATATTTTGCACTTAGAGTATGGATCGAGGATTACAAAGCAAAACTGGATCTTGTTGGCAAATTTACACGTTTGATATTACGTGGGTTGGACTTGCTTGTTTGGCACTTTATTGGATTAGTAAAGTAAAAAAGCTTCTATTTTTCATATAAGGGTCACATCAATAGTATTTTTTAAATTTTCTTTATTTTTCTATAAAAAAAATTGCCAACAAATAACTTTTTTTCTCTGCTAAAAGACAAAAAAAAAAAAAAAAAAAACTTCACTTTTCTATACAAAAAGTAAAATATATTCCATATCAAACGACTAAAAAAAAAACCATCATAACCCCATTATATCTTATTCTCTCTTGATTTGATAATTTACTACACTTTATTTTACAAGTAGAATGACCAAACAAGAAGAGTTCGTTTGGTTAAAATACTAATAGGGTGAAGTAAAGTAAAGATTGGAGAGATAATATAATATTAGGAGTCTAATCATAGTATAATGAGATTATATTTTTAGTGGCTTGATAAGGAATTTTTTTAACTTTTTGGGTAAAAAGTAAATGGATTTTTCTCTTTTGGTGGCCTAAGAATATATATATATATATATATATATTTTATTGTTTTTATAGATGAATGAGGAAATTTTGAAATTTTATACTTTTGATATAACCTCTAGTATTTTCTTGTCTGGTGAAAAGAGGCTTTACTTCACTCCACCTTATTAGCGAAGTGGCCAAACAAACCGAAGGCTAAGCTGATCTGTTGGAGCTGATTTTGTGGTTCCACTTTGTCCACTAAAGAGACATTTTCCATTTTTCCCCTTCCTTGATAGATGTGTATTTAAGTGGGCCTCATGAATTAGAGTGCATATAAATAATGTACGGTAGAAACCTTTCTTCCTTAAGTTACATAAGTAATCTATTTGTAAGAATGACTTCTTATCCAAGTGGTAAGGAGTGGTAGTTCTCACATGGTTGCCCAGGATTCGAACCCATGGTACACCACCTCTTCCCACGTGTACGGCCTCCTTTCCCACTTGAATAGTCTGTCTTTTCATATATATGTGAGCTCATTTTCCATTTAAGTGGTCTGTCTTCTCATATGCGTGCGGGCTCTTACTTGAGTCCTAGCTCCCTTAACTAGATTACCAAAAAACAAGCAGTAGTCCATTAGAAAATATTCAATAATGTATTACTTGTGTCAATGTAAAATCTTTTGATACCATAATTTAACATAAAATCCTTTTTTTTTTCTAATGCCACACATTTGCCAAGAAGTGATACCTCCAACATAAATACTGTGTTGCCACCTAAAATATCTATTTCTACTCATCAACTAATACGCATATATGCTATAGCAGTATAGCCAGCAGACTACTTTTATCTTTAGATCGAAACATAACATGATTCATGTATGGGACTCTAGATTGCCAACGGTTCGCAATAAATTCCTGGTCTTGCAATCTTCGTACAAGAAACAGAGTTAGCAATCTGCCATATCTAATTTAATCTACCTGTGGGACCCAACTCTGAAGGTTTGGAGACCGTTACACCTGCCCACTTGCAACGGCCCAAACACCTCTGATCAGTGCGACACTCACTGTCAATCGGTTCATCCATCTATGAGATGTGGGCCCCCACTAATTCAATTTCTACATAATCTGTACAACTTAGATCCAGATTCAATGATCAGTGATCTCCTGGATGGTCCAATATTTAAAATCAAGATTGATGGATACTTTCCTCATTAAAACCGGTTGTAACATTTGACATTACTGTAGCTGTTATGGGCTGTTGACGAAAGGTGAGGAATTTTCAGATGGTATACCATTATGATAGTACCTGCTCACCATGTGGCTAACTTGATTGATGGTATCCAAAGGGTCAGATCAGCAAAAGGTAGGCCCATCAGAACAATGACTTTCAATAGACTGGTCGGGTGTTAGATTTCGGTCGAGTTTCTCCAAGCCGCAGAGCAAGTGGTTATGTGAAAACCCGACAATGCATTTGTATCGTGGTTAGGCTCCATGTTCTTCTGCAATATATAGAAACCATTAGCACGGGGTCCTGTTTCATGTTGCTACACTAGTTGGAGCACGTGCTTTCAACGTGGCTTGATTCCTTAATTTGTCTGTCTAAGAGGTTTTACAAGCTTGTTTTGGGATGTCAATGGAGATCCGATTCAATTGCCTGCAAAAATATCATATGAATACGCTATAGATTGGAATTTAGCTATGGACGCTGATTTGAGCTGATTATTAACTTGGCTCAAACTTTAGACTCTGATAAGGGTCGGAGCTCCAACATTCAAATATAGATACATTATACGAGTATGGACATGGATACAGATGTTGAAGATACTATTCTATTATGGTAAAATGTGATTTATGATTATTTGGGGCATTCTAATTTAACACAGATTCAGCTTATGTTCAACATTAAATTCAATAAATAAACTTGCAATTACACATAATGAAAATTTGGCCAGTCAAGTACTCTTTGGAGATCATCACCATTCGGTTGGGAAAGGGAAGCATTTTGGCCCCAAATGAGGGTATGTACATTTAGGGCATTAAATCCGTGGTGACTGGTGTGGTGAACCCCATTTACAAATTGGAACTCAAAAATTGATACCATACCACGAGTTTCTTTATTTTTTTGCGGTTTCATGGGACGTTGATACGAACTTTCTTTAACATCGAGCTATGGTGCTCAAAAGATTAAGCACGACTCAAAAGAAAGAAGAATAAAACAAAGTCGATGATCTCAAAAGGGAGATCGCACCTGAAACAAATGTGTTTTAAAGAGATAATCAATGATGATAATTTATTCCAAACTTCCATTGAAATACAGAACTAGACATCAACAAATACGAAAAAAAAAAAACAATTGAACAATATTGACTCCTACAATTACTCTAAAAGACTTGCTACTACTACTAATACCTTCGATTTCAACAATTTCCCATCTATAGAGAACCTCTTACCCATTCAAACTACTAAAAAAATAATATCAACTTTTCATGTGGACCCACCAATAGATTATGACCCACTTTGGCACGTGACCCACTAAGAAAATACTCGTATCAGAGGCTTATAACAGCCCCAAAAGGTAATTATTACCTACAATTATTATGAGAAATCCACACTACTTCCATATACTTTTACCCCCCAAAAAAAAGTATGGTGACATATATTGTTTGTTTTCTACACATGATAAATCCATTGCTTTATATCATCCAATTCAGTCAAGTATGAGCCAGCTCCTTTCCATACGCCACAGGGCATGTTAAATAGCTTCCAACAATCAATGTCTTGTGAGCGCAGAGAGATAGAGCTCTTTAATTAATATCCCATATAAAGTTAGAAAGAGAGCTCTTTAATATCCTATCAAAAGTTATAAAGGTTTAAAAAGATTGGTCTTTCAGAAGGGGTTATGGAGTGGACGCATATCAGTGGTGGACTGAGTTGCAGTAATGGCAGCAACCACATCTAGTTTGCCAGCTGTAAGGAAGAAAAAAAAAAGGCCAGAGTCCCAATAATACCTGTCACATGAAAGCCAGAAGCAAGCCCCCACATTCTCTGCCAAATATCAACCCAATTCAATCACTTCCCCATTTAATTTGCAGCTTTCCAGTGTAAAGGCCCATTTCTGATGAAGGCTCATGCTCTCCATGCACAAGAAGAGAGCAAGAGTTTAAATATTGGCCTACCATAGTCCATCCTATATGAATAATCAAGAGTGACTTATTCCTCCCCCAGTTGCATTGATGAAGATGAGGGCTCTACCAAGCACCAATCCTTGAACCAAGTTACCAACCATGCAAACATAGATGCTTCGAAGTTCTAATCATGCAGACATAGATGCATATTGGTAATTGTATAACCCAAGTTACCAACCAAAAAATAGAAAAATATTGGCTTTTGCAAATTTCATGCCATCATTGATGGGTGTCATTGAGCCATCAAATCAATCAGACTTTGTATCATTTGAACAGTGTCATAAAGGCTGGTTAATGAAGGGTCCTCTGTTTTGTTTGAAAACTGCGCACTTTTTGTGGGGGCCACCTCTTTGATGCTAATCATCAAGAAGCCAAGCCCTGCCCAGCCCACATGGACCTGGATTCAGGCTCAACTTTTAGGCCCATGGGCTGACCCTGGCCATTCACGCATTCAGGCTCAACTTTGAACTTGGACCCAAACCGTCAACGCAGTCCTCCTTCACGCATTGATACAAGTACCAGTTTTTCAAGACATTTGAGTAATATTAATGGTTGGATTAGAAACATGTGAAAAACTTTGAAAAAAAAAAAAAAATCCTTCTATAATTTGAAAACTACATGCACTTTTCATATGTGCCCCCTTTCCCCCAACCCCGCTGCAATTTTTTTTTTTTTTTTCTATGTAGTGGTCCCCATGAGGAAGAATTCTTGGATCCACCCTAGTATGCATATGTAGACGTATTTCAATTACACTTCTATTTAATGGAACAGATGGTGTTACTTTCTTTGAATAAGAGCCTCAGTATGCTAAAATAAGCACAGGTTAGAGCCATAACTTGAACTGTTTCGATCTTTAAACGGTTGATCTCATGTGTGTAGGTTTGACTAGACCTTAACATTAAGTCAAAACCACATGTAATCACTCCCTTTTTAGCATAAGCATTCTTTGAGTGCTTTAACATGTATAAAAAGAAATAAATAGTAAAATACTCCGATAACAAAAGACAAACATTCTTTTTGGTACATCTGAGTTTAACAATGTGGATCTTAATTATCTTGAACAAAAAAAATAAAAAAAATCTAATAAGCTATTTCTTGTATAAAATTGTCACCTTAAATTATGTTTGGATAGTCATTTTCCTTGAAAACTATTCTCTATCATAATGAATTGTTTTTTTATTCTTGTTATTTAATCAAACAATTCATAACTTTGTTAAACGCTGGCCATTGGGATTCCTAAAAAGGCCAAAGAAATAAAATCATAATCATTAAACATTTAACTTGGGATTTTCTAGAACCGCTATTTTTATTCTCTCCTACATCCGGGGCGGAACCAGGATATACGCACCGGTGGGGCCATTATAAAAAAACTGCTTTAAAATTTCATGAAACTAAAGGGTTATTTTTTTGCAATTTAGGGGGCCCATAGTTCTGCCCCTGCCTACATCCGTCATCTCTACTTTGTATTTATTTCCTTTCCCTTCCTTTTAATTATACATCCCATTTTCCAAGCATTGGCTTTATTTCCAAAGAAATAAAAACAGGCTAAAACTATTTTCTATATTTTGTGATTTTCATTATTTTCTTATGCACAAGCACAACACTAGAATAAGGGTCAACAATATTGACCAAAGGGAAGAGAAAAATAAAACCAAGGCTGCTTGGAGGATGCCATATATTAGACAACAAATTACAAGCTTTCGACCAAAAATGGTTCTCTATCATTAATTTACATGGATAAAGTGAGTGGTTGAAAAATATTTTAGAAGAAATTATTAAAAAAATCACTTTAGTTGTCCGGTGCACCAAAATGGCTCGGATAGCTTCTATGCTACAGTAGAGGCCCTCCCGCGAATTACTGTGTGCTGTGTTCGCACCTCCCTTTGGCGCTTCCACATCAGAAGAGATCGAGAAGGATTCGAGGATTTGTGGGGGTGCTAGTACGCTCTACAACAGTAGATTAACCCCCTGTTTGGGAAGGGGGAGGAATGGGGGGGAGGGAAAAAAAGGAGGGAAAGTGAGGGGAAAATATTTTTTGAGGGTGTTTGGGAAAGGAGGGAGGGAAAATGGAGGCGAGGGGGAGGGGAAAAAGGGTAAAAAAATTTTCCCCCCAAAATTGGGGGGAAAATGGGGGGAGAGGAGGGAAAATAAAAGAAAAGACTAAATTGCCCCTTTTATTTGTAAAAAAAGTTTTAAAGATTTTATAAAAGTAAGGGCAAAACGGTAATTTCTCTCTCTATCTCACAAACAAAACAAAACCCTACTTTTCACTTTTCTTCCCCCTACTTTTTCACTTCCCAAACAAGAGGAGGTAAAATTAATTTTCCCTCCCCTCCCCTTCCCTTCATTTTCCTTCCCCCTCAATTTTCCCTCCCCTCCCCTCCCCTCCCCTCTCCCAAACGGACCCTAAGGTACCGCAAGTGGCTCAGGTGGTTGGCACTCCAGTTCTCGACGTGGAGGTCAAGCATATCGAACCACAAGGGGTTCCCCTGATGCAAGCTGTGGTGGCCACCCGTCTTTGAACCTAGTTGCGCGGGGACAGGCTGATCCTTGAGTGTGGGGCCCCAGCTCAAAGAGTGCTCGGATACCCACAGATATCTTTCATCTAAAACGAGCAATGATATCGTCCCTCAAAGAACAATAAAAATTGGCAGGACGGCCTTCGCTATTACAAACAAATTATAGGAGCTTTTTTGGTGCAATGAAAGTCATGTGATTAGCAGTGGATTTGTATATGGGTGTATATATATATATATATATATATATATATATTATTTTTTTTCTATTTTGCTACAAGGAAGATTGGAATCCTTGCACACATACTCGTATCCCAATCAATTGAACTACAACCTATAATTAAATATATGGTTAGATTTAGTATCATTTTATTCGTAACATTCAACTTTTGAAAAATTGTTATAAGTTTGATGTATTCTTTCTAATTTGGCGTGCTTATTAGAGAGCTCACACAAGTGAGAAGAAAAACCAACAAAATAGAAAAAGTGGGTACCTAGCAATCTATCTCTAATCACCCAAGTGACAATCAGGATTGCCAACCAACTTAGCAACCCCTCTTTGTCCCTCTTGGAGTGTTAATTTTGGACTAAGAAAGGGAATATAATGACATTAATAGAGCTTCACTCAGTCGGCTCACCAGATCGATTAAAATGTTAGAACCAAGGTGATTTAGTACTTCTGAATCTTGTTAACAAGCATGGAAACTGTAACGACCTGGATCTCCTAATATGATATTGTCTTCTCCATCTTCCAGTATGATATTGTCTTCTTCAGTATCATACTAGGAGATTCGGGTCATTATATTTGGTATCAGAGCCGAGGGCGGCTCTCCTTTGACAAAGGGGATTGTAAGATCTCACATTGCTTATGAAGCTACCCATAGACTGAACTAATATGAAAGACACGATGTGACTTAGCATGAGGTCTTTTGGAGTTTAATGGGCTCCGAAAATAAAATCTTAAAACAAAATTGGGCTAGAGCCCACGGGGCGGGAGACGCATGAGCTGAGGGTGGCCGATTGTAAGGTCGTACATTGAGGCTGCCCAATCTGCCCAGGGACTGGGCTATTATACGTAGCTGCAGAAGCAGCGAACTCCGCGTTGTCTTCTCGTATCGTACTGTGCTCATTTATTCAAGGGAAAACAGCAAAATACCTACTTGGACTTTGGCCATTTTGCAGAGTACCCCCTGCACTTTGGTATTTTGTACTAAACCTACTTGTAGTTCTAATTAACATGCAAAACTCACGGAATCTGTTAGTATTAACGGTGTATGTGGTATAAATGGTGTCTAATGCATATTGGCAGCAAATTTTCGCCCAAAAAGACTTATTTGCCCTTGGGGAGAAAAAATCCTAGACAAACTTTTTCTTTTTTCTCATTTCCCCCTTTCCAAATTTCTGAATCTAATCAATCTATAACTCTGCCTCTATCCATCTCCGGCGTGCTATAGCCCATTTCCCACTTCAATCTGAGACCCATTTCCCACTTTAATTGCAGAAGATTCCTCATTCAACATCGGGCCAAAGCTATGTGATTCAGATGAAGTACTTGAAAAACTTGATTTTGGCTTCTTTGGCCCTTCGTTGTTATAAACACTCTCATCACCTTTATCTGTGATCTCTGTCACAACAGATTTCACCTATGGATTGTTGTTTATGAAAGGAATGGGTGTGGGAAGATGTCCTCTCTAGGAATGAAATAGACCATTTCTTCCTCAATAGAAAAAGATGCAGGAGAGGGAACTTGAGAAAGGCTTGTAATTCCAAGAAAGTTCTGACCAAAAAGGAATGTAGGAATGGTTGATGCTTCACTAATGGCTTTCTGCCTATTTTCCTTGAAAACCCGTCCACCCACCCACTTCAATTTCATGCGAGGAACCTTCACTAATGGCTTTTTGCCCATTTTCCTCCTATTTTTCCAGCTATGAAGACCACCCAAACACTCCATCTTCCCCAGTCTTGCACCATTTCCATTAGTAAATAAGCAAATGCACAAAATCAAACGGGACTCAAACCCTTATAAAAAGTAAACAATAAGCCCCCCTTTCCATCCACACCAACCCCTTCAAAAATCAAAACACTCTTTTTCAAAACCAAAGAAAAAAAAAAAACATGGGTGCCCTCATATCCCCCATTTCCCCAGCCGGAAAATGGCTGGGATTTGTAAGAGCAGTCTGGGTCCAATCAATATCAAGAAACAACTACACATTCTCCAACTATTCAGATGCCTTGAAATCCCACATGGCTCTCACCCAGCTTCAGCTCAACAATCTCTCTTTTGCCAAAGATGTAGGAAAAGCCATTGGCCTTTTAGCAGGCTTTGCATCCGACCATCCATTCACTTGCATACGCAACTTTAGGAAGAACAGAGGCCCTATTTTGGGGGATCTTGAAACGATATATAGGGCTGAGCACCGCCATTTTCACAGACGGAGAGTAACATTGGTTACGATGCCATTGCCGCTAAGGACACAGATGCTATGCTGTCAGTGCCTGGCGAAAGCAGCCATGCCGTCGACGATGTCGGTGCCGGTGCCGATTTCCAAGGGTGGCGAAGAAGAACTTGCCCCAAGTGAAAGAGGTGAAAATGAACAAAAAAGGCCAAGAGACATCTTATATATGGAGGGGTAAATTCGTCATTCCCTATTTTCTGTTACGGCCATCTCTATTTGCATTGTGATTTAAAATACAAGTATGTTTAGTACAAAATACCAAAATACAGGGGGTACTCTGCAAAACGACCAAAGTACAAGTAGGTATTCTGCTATTAACCCTTTATTCAATGCAGCGCAACTGCGCAAGTCATTGTGCAAAAAAGCGCAAGCGCAATGTTGGGGAACAAGAATAAGATCCTCGTGCGAGTCCAACCTCCCTTCTCTCCTTGCTCTGCTTTCTCCCTTCACCAACTCACTCTCTCCCAGTCTCACTCTCATCCCTTTCCTTTCCCTCTCTCCTGCAAACTCCACTCTCTCTGCTGGAAACTCTCCCGCAAATGGCGTCTCGCATGCTTCTCCGACTCCTTTGACATCTACATCGTCCATCACGTAATCCAACATCTCTCTCTCTCTCTCTCTCTCTCTCTCTCTCTCTCTCTCTGTGCATATAGCTCTCTGTGTTTCCTTATCGGCTGCTGCCACATTTCGATCCAATTCTTTGTTGCAGAAATCGCAATCCGATTCGGCAGCACAAGTGGTCAAGAAGATCAAAGAAGCACTGCCAGTCACTGATGTAATCCTCTTTCTCTCTCTCTCTCCCTCTCTCTCTCTCTCTCTCTCTCTCTCTCTCTCTCTCTCTATGTTCTCAATTTCTTTTCTAAATGAAACGATTCCAAACAAATGTACGTGTGAATTGAACTTTCACACACATCTAGGAGATTGATCTTGGAAGTGTCTAAAATCCAGCCTAAAATTGGAGGCGTTTAGGGTTAGATTTGAATCTGAAGTGCACTTTTCACATTGTACCGCACATTTGTTGGAATCTGGAAATGTGCCCCCTCAAAATGTCATCAAGGATACTTGATCATTGTAGTAATGGTCATATGCCTGATGTGAATTGCTTTGTGGAGAACTCTACCACAGGAGTAGTTCACTTCAGTCTCTAAAGGGTAAAGCAGTCATTTTGTTTGCACCAGGGGATTTGCTTTTGGAGAATATGACCATTACTTGTGTTAGATAAGAACATTAACAAGCTGATTCTAAGACTTTGTTGTGGACTGAAGGTTTTTGTAGGGGATGGAGAAGTGATATCAGGCTCTTTGATTTCTAAAGCAGTTGACTGCAGTCTAAGATCTCTTTTACTTGAGAAGAATTGGAAATGTGTCGGGGATGGATACATCGTCAACTCGAGTTTTTCTCGTGGTGAAGAAAAGAGTCATGTATATGCCCTTGATGTGGTAAATAATATTTTCTGCTTGGATAATTGATGGTGATTATTTATCGATCATTTTTGTTGTATATGTATAACTGGTTATCTTTCAGTTTGCTCATTTCGTTTCTCTTTTGGTGTGTTACTAGTACTTTATGTGGCATGAACAAATGCAATTGTATGATCTTGGCAGTTGATTGGATCTTCTTTGGATTCTCACTGAAAAACAAAGTGCTTGATGAATCCAAAACTGAATTCTTCCTAGTGCTTCCTCAATGTACGATTCATATCAATATGTCCCCTGCTAGAAATTCAATTGCATCAGCCCTGCTAGAAATATGGCCTTATTTGCAATTTAGTTGCATAGTATCATCTGAGTTAAAAAAGGACAATGTTGACGAGAACCCTTAACAGTTGGAAGGTGCCCATCTATTACATTGTGAGTGATGTTATCTTTCAGGAAAAAGGGAGAAAGTGTTACTACAAGAAATACGTTCACAAGATTATAGTAGGGGTGATTCTATATGCACCCTCCCCTTATGAAAGGAGGTGGGTGTGCTCAGCACATTATGGGGGTGCATATAGAATTTCCCTTATAGTAGAGGGACCTTCGGCATGCACTATTTTATTGGGCTATAGAAAACTGTGGTGCTCCTTGGTAGTTAGCAGATGTGGCTGGTGAGGTGCTGTATCTAATTTTTTTGGGTCTCTTCCAATCATATGCTGATATGCTTCATGGTGCCAATGAGGAAGCAAATACTTTGACGAAACAAGGGGCAAGGCACGATGTCATGGCTTTGGAAATGTAGTTTTCCTTCCTAATTGAGCAGCTCAGTCGCCATTGTCTCCATGCAGTTCTAGTTGTTAAATTTTGATCTAGGGTCTAAGTGTGAGCAGCCCCTCTTCTTTTGTTAGGGCGTCACCTGAACATTCCCTAATATCCGTATAGCTCTCTTATACTGTACCGTTACATATTTTACAAATTCAAAAAAATAAAAAAAATAAAAAAGTATTACCACCGGAGTTTTATCAAATTGAAGGAATGAAGGAGATGAGGAAGAATTTGATCTTCATGGCTTTAATGGACAAGTTTGGCTTTCATGTAACTTCTAGAGGAGGAAAAATATGTAATAATGAATTTGGAAAACTTGTCTAATTATATGCCTAGATGGAAGGTATATTGTAGTTTCTTTTGAATAATATTATTGAATTCCCAAACTTATGGACATTGTTTTCAAATGTGATTTTAGTCACCTTTTGGCAGTCAATGTGACAGCATGTTATTTAAGTGCTCTCTGATGGCACTTCTGATTAGTTTAGATAAGAAAGCAGATAATCTAAGTATTCATTAGATTTTGAGTTGTATAGAACCTCAGGTGAGAAGATGTTGACCTATGAGAATTGACTGAATTGCTAGATGACCAGACAGATCTTTGAAAACTCAGGTCAATTGTTGAGTGCTGAGACTTGTATACTTTACTTGATGATGAGTAGTATGCTGGAGAATGCTTAAAAATGAGAAAAATATAAAAAGACTGATCTCCTGCCTCACAGGGCCTGGCTTTTAAGAATAGTAAACATTTCTCTCACAATCCTCCTCAAACTCGGATGCGGACTTCAAGAGAGAAGATAATTCTTTCGAGGTTGATTGTCACATTATTAGAGAAAATGTGACATCTGATATTAACTGTCTGATTCACAATCTGGGAATCAGTTGCCAAGTGTTAAATATGAGAATAAGAACGTGCAATTAGGCACTCCCAAAAGAAGTGAGAGCACCCCTAATATACAGGATGAAAAATTTTCCCTATGCAACTATGCCATTGGTAATGATGAATCCTCCATATCAACCCTAAATCAAGTTGATTTGGCCACTTCTTTGGTCCTTCTATGAACGTGTCAAAGGTGGCATTTGTTTCTTTCGATAGGGCATTGATTAAATTGGGATCTATATACACACACAGGCATACCATGGAGCCCGCCATCCTGGCCTTTCAAAAAATGATAGCATTCAGCCTTCAACTAGCACTGGCCTATGCAACTGTGACGAAAGTAACAGTGGCCACTCTTGAATTCCAATATTTCCAACCCATTCAAGTTGCGTATCCCTGCCAGATGCTTTCCAAGTTAGTTGGAAGAAATACGCTTAATGGATCATCAAACACGTTCACAGCTAATAAAAATCAACCCAGCTAGAGGGGGACTCTTAGAGTATATTCTAAGGGCATAATCGTACTTGGCTTATGTAACAAATGAGTTTTTTTGTCAATATTAATGATATTATGAGTTAGGCTGGTAGACTGGGTTAGTTGACATGACGACATCGTTGTTCTGATCATCATGATGCCAGTACACTAAGTTGACAAGTCATTGTCGTCGTCATTTTCATCACCACCAATGCCTTTTCTTCTTCCTTCTCTTCTCCTAGGTTGATGAGAACACATCTACTTGTTTAGTTGACAAGAAAATGTTTTCTTCATCATCATCTCACCATCATCGTCATCATTGTGGTTATCATCTTCTTCTTCTTCTAACCATGGTGGAGCTTAGAATGAATCCTCACTTAATGAGGCTTGCATTTTTCATCTTTTCTATTATTGAAAATAATGGGTGTTTCGTATTTTGTGCAGTAAGTAGGCTCTTCTATACTTGTTTTAGTACATTCTTTTATAAGAGTTTGTATTATCTGTTGTGGTGATTTGGTGAGGAACTTGGCTTGTAACTAAATGACCTTTGTCCACAATTGTAGACAATACAGGTAGACACAGATGATTGCTTTGTTGCCCTTGTTTCCCCTGATGTTGTTCGATTTAGCAGACATAAGGTTCTCTTCTGGAACTATGCGTTGTTGCCATAAACCCAAAGAGTACCTTGTTTTTATTTCTTCAATAGATGGATACTGTTCTATCTCAGATCATGGATTTACTTGGCTCTGAAAGGCAACAAAGATTTAATATTGGTGAGGAAGTTTTTGTTGACAATTATGGTTTTGTCACATCATGCTTGGTTCTTCCTTCTCTCCATGAAGGGCATGTTATAGGTAAAATAAGCTCGCCCTCGTTATTGCATCATAAGCAAATTCTTAAGTGTTGGGGTTTACAGTTGAATTGATTTCACTTCTTTAAATGAGTCTTCCTGTGCTGATTAATAGGCTTGAGCAGATGCCTCCCTGCTGTGGAGAATTTAGAGCACATGGAAGAGCTCTGGACCTCCAAGGTCTTTCTAAATTCTGTGTCTGTGACTACACTTTCTTGCACCAGCAGGTGTTTTACTAAAACCATATACTATGCAGCATGGACTAACACTTCCAAATGATTATTTCATGAAGATTGAGTTGAACCATGGAGGCCATATAAGCAAGCAATGGTTTCTTTCTATGCATTGGTTTCACTTTTTTACAAAAATAGATTCTTTTGTAGTAATCTCTTTTTCTTCCATTCATTGATAATGTTCATTAAAAAAAAGTGAAATTTTAAGGTTATTGTTGCAGTTTTTGAGTTTCGTTTTTCAAATGGATTTGTGCTAGGTTCCCTTCTGCCTTTGTTCTCCAAGGCTCAGGGTTGAACCCAGTTCCGCAAACCAATAGAGCATCAAATGCTATTCTTGCCTTGGAATCATTTATGGCAGCTATTGAAGGTCAGGCATGAACGCCAATTATTTTTATGTTCTGACCATTATTTTTGGAGTTTATATGGTACTTGCAATTGGGTTATACTCCAGTGGGAAGTCACTTTTTTACTTGGTGTTTGATAATGAGCGTTTCTTAATGCAGCTTGGGATTTCTTTGATGGAGGCCTGCTGAAATTTAAGGTACTTTATATGACGATCCTGACACAAATTTGCCTTAGCTATCTCTCTGAAAACTTCTAGTATCTGCATCAAGGATCAACGCATTGGTGCTCCTCTTTTTGTTGGCATGCATCAAGGATCAACGCCTTAGCTATCTCTCTGAAAACTTCTAGTATCTGCAGCAAGCATGCGTCTCTAATACATTCGGAATTGGCTACAACTTAAAATAAGAAAGAAAGAAAACATTCTAGTAGTAGAAACTTTTGTTTTGGTACTAAACTATTAGTATGCAGTAGTGATCTTTATTTTGTTTCTTTACTTTTTATTTCTTGCTACAAATATTTACTGCCTACCATTTGAATATATTCCTACTGTACTACTATAGTAATTAGATTTGATTCTTCATTGCTCATCTCTTGACCGGGACTCATTTTCCGACTCCAGATTGATGGGGTAAGGTTAAGATAACAATAGCTCAATAGTATAAGGCGATGATGATGGGTCAGACCTGCGTTTGACATTCTCAAATGTGATCGCATTATGCAGTTCATATTCACCATGTTGGCCATTATATATTACTCTTCCTAAATGTTGCATCTATCCTGGATTTGATTGTGAACTATTGTATTTTTGGCGGCAACTACTATATTTTCACCATTTCAAAAGAAAACTGCTATATTTTCATGGTGGAGTCTTTTGTAACAGGCTGCCTATTAGTCCATATGGGGAAAGCATTTTTCCTGATTTCTCACATATGATTATGTTTCTGCTACTTGCTCCAGTCATCTAATATTGGTCTGTACTGGAACTTGTTCATATTTTTTGGACTATAATGGAACTTGTTCGTATTTTTTGGATTTTAAAAGCTTCTTGTTCCTTTGATAAGAACATCCTGCAGTAACAGACATCTAGCTCGTCACTTGCTATCACCAAAAATTTGCAACAATTAGGAGAGGAATAATGTTCTGCTTCTCAAACATTTGCCTTTTTGTAGCTATTTGTCTTTCTTGGTCATCAGATATACCCCACACAAGCTGTTGGGCAGGGTGTATTTCAGTAACATCACTATGTGATCATTGTTGGTCTTCATATTAGAGGGAGTTTGTCGACTAGGTGATCATTGTTGGTCTTGATATTACAGGACGTTTGTCGACTTGGCATCAGTTCAGACCTTCCTTCATGGACAAAGGCTCTGAATAACAATGAGGAACATTTTCTCACAGCTGTGAATAATCCTTGTATGCAAAAATCCATCGAGGGAAAAGTCCACTCTTTGGGAAGCCTTCTGTCTGCTCTTGGTATTGTTACTCATAATTGTCTTGTTATTACGACTCACAAGATTTCTTGTTACTGTGACTAAAAAGTTGATTGACTTCTGATGATGATCAAAAAGTTTTGTGCTGATTACCAGATTTCCGTATCCCAAAACCGGCTTCTGGAGTCCTCTTTGGTAGAGAAACCTCAGAGCATACTCAGATCAAAGGGAGCACTATATCTTCAAACAAGGACACCCCCAATGAAACATGTTCACATTTTAAGGATGTGGGTCCAGTAAGGACGAGTGCTAAACTCAGACCACTTTTCATGGAACGTAAACGTGCTACCATAAGTACAAATTCAGGCAAGCTGGATACATGGGAAAATTTTGGATCAAGTTTCTTCATTCCATTCTGCTAACAACTAATTTAATTTTTAACTCTCTGTAGGCCATTTGATTCCCTCTTCCGCAAAAAGCAGTGAGTATGAGTGTCACTTACGTATTCCTTCAAATGATATATAAACACATATAAATAAATAAGCACGCGCACACACACAGATGTGCACGTGCAAATACACATATAGAGAAAGAGAGATGATCCCTGGGTGACTCCCGTGGGGCCCACATGGGCAGTTATTTAAGAAAAAGGACATTGGGGAATTGATGGAAAGATCTATGCATGTACAAGGGGTGGACCAGAAATCGATTTGATTGGATTTCAAATAATCCAGTTATTAAGGCTTCAAAATTAAGGGTGAGAGCGATCAAAACTTCCCAAAGTAAAATTCAACGGTGGTGATTACAGTCCAGATGAGTGTAAAATTTTGCAGTTCATAGAGCTAAGAATTACTGGGTGTAAGGGGGCATTGGGATCACAGGTGGGCCCTCATGGGTTCATTTTTGTCATGTGAGCACATCGCTTATGGGATCGAAACTCTGTTTGTGTGTAGTGCCATCTACCAAAATGGAAAAGCATTTATTTTGGTTTTACCTCTCTTTGGAACTAAGAAATTTGAATTTTGTTTCAAAAACTGAAAATGTTTCAAGTTCAGCTCCAATGTTGATCCTAATGCAGGTTATGTATCAGATACGACTTGCCAACAATCAGTTATAAGAAGTAATACAGCAGATCTTCAAAAGGATAAATCCTTTCAAAGTAGAGGTCACTAGATGTTTAATTTTATTTGTCTTACAATGAAATTTTCAATCATGTGTAGCCATCTGATTTTTGGGCTTGCTGATCCTAGAACCTATTCCCAAAGGCATTGCTGGGAAAGAGACATATGTCTCTCCTGAAGCTTTAACAAAGGATGTAAGTTAACAATTGCTGTTTTCACTTTTCTGATAAGGACATAAATGCAGTTATGGGAGGGACCATAATTATGACAGGTTACTTCATTATTATTTATTTCTTAGTATAGTATGATTTAGATGATAATGATTGTCTGTGGACATGAAAATTTCATCACTAAATTTTTATTGTTATTTCTCAAATAATTAGCTCAACACCAAGAAAAATGCTGCGATACAAGAGGATGAGGTTTGTCTGGAGATAGTAAGATTCTGATTTATTGACTTGGAAGAAAGGGTATTCACTCCGCTGTCAGAGTCAGCTTCCCATATTTAAGTCATTTGCATGCAAATTTTTATACCAGAGTTCCAAAACTTTAAAGCAGAAGGAAGTGACAAAGAAGCTCCACAATCGTTTAAAAGATACCAAAAAAGGTTTATGCTTTTTCTTCTTAATAAAATATAAAAAATCTCAGCTTGGTTATATTTCCTGAATCCTATAATTCTGAGCTTCAAGAATTTTTTTTGACCTGTGCAGTGATAACAGCCAAAGCAGAGACAGAAATGTTTTCTAATAAACAAGAGAAGATAAGCTTATGTCATTTAATCATTCTTATGAATTTTCTTACTTATTTTGCATGCTGTTGTATTCAATAGAGCAACACTGTTGATCCTTGGTTGCCATTAGTTATTTAGTTTAAAAGGGTTTAGTTATCCATAATAGCTATTTGACAAGTCAATTTATGTTTTCTTCTAGATGAAACTGTTAGACTTTATTAAAACTCTCAAGGGAAAGCATGTTACAAGATGTGAAGCACACTAGAATGAAAAACCAATTACAAAGAGGGCCCATAGCACACTCCCTTTGGCCAACCTACCAGCATCCAAGTACCCCTTCCACCAAATATGCTGAAAAGTAAAGCGCCCTTGATTAGTTAGCATATTACTAATCTCAACCCAAGTAGTTCTAATTCTTGCTACTTATTTTTGCATCTCTCAATATACTCCTTTTCAATGCAGTAATGTCCAATCTCATGTGGCATAGGTGGTATAGTTCCTGGACCATGCTCTACCACCACATCTATCGCGGTCTTCAGATATGGAAATGTTGCTTTATTCGGCACAAAGTTAGTTCTAAAGAGAAACTTTCCAACCTACTTAACCACAGCAACCTTCAATCCTTCATCCACACCGGTTTCGCTGTAGAACCTTACTAATCTACAGTTGTTACACAGATGGCTTTCTATGTCCAAATGGGACAGTTGGACCTACTACTGTCTGACGTGGAGCCTGTTATGGAGATTGCTTAATAGAATATATATAACACGCCCTTGTAGATCCCACCCTGCATCTGATGGAGCCAATATGCTTAAATTGTCCTCCCTTGGTCCCCATTTCCTCTTTTTCATGATGCATTTATATGGATGTTTGTGCAATGCTGGAACTGTGCTCCACAGAAATTCGTTTCCACTACGCAATGGAAATGAGCAGCTGCTGCCATTCAAGTATATTGGCAAATTATGTTTCACATCATTAGGCAGCTATTTAGAGCAAGTGATCTCCTAAATAGTGGTGATCTGAAGCTGAATTAGAAACATCATGCTTAACCTATACCTAAGATTCTTAGGTGGGATGAGTTTGAGATTTTATATGTATGATACCGAAAGATCTCTCCAATGTAACGTTATGGATACACCCTTCGTATTCTTCTTTAGAATCCATTCCACGTGTCCAGGGTGAAGGTAAGCATGATGCTAGAAAGGAATTTAGACACCATATTTTGGTGTTATTCAATTTTGCCCCTTTCACCATGCGTCTCAATGGTGAAAGTGAAGTCAGGAAAATGAGTCCAGCCAACCTTGACTTAGCTTGTCTCCGACTCATATCGCTGGGCCCAGATGCCAATGAACAATTATCATCAAAGCAAATCAAAGTGCCTCATTTGCTTAAGGCTTAGAACATTACTGACCTACAGCAATGCCCTTTGATTCAGTAGGAAAATTCCATCATATGCCAATCTCAGTTGATTGTGGATAGCTTGTTAAGATTACAATGTCGTGCTCTTGTACCTATTATTTAGATTGTTGCTGGATATATTTTTGTTTTGGTAAAGTTAATTTGGGGTAATAAGACTAAAGATGTGCATTTCGGACAATTCTCCATGTCATAGGAATGCATCCACCATACAAGTGGCATACTTGCTCTCTGATCTCATCTCTATGCATTGTGGGCCATTGTGGATGGATTATAGCCTGAAAGTACACTGGTCCAACTGATCTCTGGCCATTGGTGGACAATCAAAAGAAAAATGTGTTGTCCGAATTTAGCAGGCAGGAATAGGATAGTTGAAATTGCCCAGTCAGTATGATATCTGGCTATTCTCCATCCACCATGGGGCCATGAGTTAGAAGGTCTAGATAGGAATGCAAGTATGCCATAGTTACAGTGCACTCATTATAGAATACATCTTTAAGTTTGTCAATTTGATGAAATTTCTTTTTTTTTTTTTCTTTTTTCAATTGACTTTTCTCTGCAGTTCAAGTGCATCTGTTTACATTACCTCCTTTGTTATTATAAAGGCGTGGTGGATGGAAGCGCAGTCCCTTAGATTTAGTTATTCTAACTAATTCTGGTATTCTGCTTTGGCCATTGTTCACTCGGCAGAAGATAAAGAGCAAAAGATGCCAAAGAAACGGGCAAAGCATCATATAGACCCATCTGACATTATCGCGAAGGTCAGCTTGCAGCTTTACCAAATATCATGACTTGATTGGCTTAGTTGCAAATTAAATCCTGTTTGAAATGGATGTATATGGACTTTGTTAAGGTAACCGACTACCATGCGAGAGGCCAGCTGGCTACCCTCACAGTTCCAGAGCTAAAAGGCTTCCTTGGCGCAAGAAAAGCCAAGGTAGGAGGTAAAAAGGAAGATCTGATCCAACGCATTGTGAGCTTGCTTGATATGAGATGAATCTGCTCTTCCATTGTTTGAGGTCTATTGTTGTGACAAAATCAAACATAAATAAAATGCTGAACTGCCGTATTCATGAAAGGTACAGAAGCCAACTAACATAATAGGGTCTCAAAATATCATTACCCCAACTGAAAACCAAAATTTCTTAGTTTAAGGTCAGCTTTGAAATAGTGATTCTTGATAGCGAATTGGTGTATGGTTCATGTAAACAATGTCTTCATTTTAATATCCAATTTGTGTTAAATATGTTGGCCCAAGTAATTGAGCTCAAATCCAATTGCGGCCTCAGGCTCTGCCACCCACAAGCTTCCATTCAGGACTGTAGTGGAAAAAGTACTGCACCTTAAAACTGAAACTGGTGGGAAGATAGAAAATGGCTAAGAGCATGAGACCACCATCCCCCCATCCCCCCCCTCTCTCTCTCTCTGCGTTTGTGTGTGTGGATTCGAAGCACTCTCTCCAAAGACGATAAGCAGATTTTTTTTTTTTTTTATTTCAATTTTGTTGTTGAAAAGTGCATCTGTCCGACGAAAAACCTGTAAGTCCCACAAATCTCCATTTGCCGAGTTCCTAGAGAGGGTTGTCTCATGCTTCTGGGTATTTTCAGCGAGGGAGAGGAGAACTGAAGACCCATCTCAGCTTTTCTTGCTGACTGGATAAAGTTTTTTATTTTTTCACTTGCTCTCTTCCCTCATCCCTCCTCTCTGATCAAAACCCTCTTCTTGTTGGCTAAAATGATGCAAAGTTGCTACTTGAGGTTTTTTTTTCTTGGTAGAAAAGATTACACAGGACAAAAAAAGAGGCAGGAACAAAAAGCTAAGCAGCAAAAGCCCTAGGAACTTTTCCACTAATAGAAAGAAGTCCGCCAAAATAAACCACCAACAAAAGAAACTAATCTTTAAACCATAAGAAGAAACGGCACAATTGCCCAGTTTTAGCTAGTGAATGGACTAGAGTTTTCTTCTCTATTGAATGCCGGGCTTCAAATTTCAAAAAGGCACTGCCACACTTTGAAATGCCGGGAATTATCAGATCAATTTGCCAATCAAAATCTCGTCTAATAGCCTTTTACCACCTCCTTCACATCTAGACGCAAAATAATCCAACCCAAATGACCCAAGAATTTAATAATTGATTTAATCCGGAGGTTGTAGGTTTGAAATTACTCTACCACACTGAGACTACAAGGGAGTTTACCTGGTTTTTCTCCAGGTCTGGACAGATTAGTCCAGTCCGAAGGATTGGAAACCCTCGGATAGCGGAAAGAGAGGGAAAGAGAGAGAGAGAGAGAGAGAGAGAGAGAGAGAGGGGATCAGAAGACTCTTGACCTCCTTATTTCCGATGAGCAGTCTACCAAATTCTTAGCCCACGTGTTCCACTTGTGTGGGCTCCACATGATGTGCCACTTCAACTTTGGTCGTAGTCTTAAGAAACTCAGATAACACAAAATTATTGCTAAATTATGAAAAAAAAAATATAATTATGAGCTTAAATTCATTGCACATCTTATTACCGAAAATCATTACAATTCATATTGACTAACATCCAAGTTAAACGAAAATGAGTTAAAAAATATGCTTTCACAGTTGAAACTGAAACAGAGCGTGTAATGTTTGATTCGTGTGTGCTTGATTACATGTCTATTAAGAACAAATTTAGGATAAAAAGGATGATTAATTTATATATTTCAACTAGAGGTGGCAATCAGATCGGGTTGTGCTAAACGGGTCGAACCCGTTTATTAAACGGGTTAGACAAGCCTAACCCGCATCCGACCCGTTTATTAAACGGGTCAGAAACCCTTAACCCGCACCCACCACGGGTCAACCCGACCCGACCCACTTAAACCCGCACAACCATTGCGGGTTATACAGGTCAGGTCGACCCGTATACTTGAATCAGTGAGTTATAAGTTTCTTTACAAGAAAAAATGTTAGAAATAAAACAGTTTTTTCATAAAAATAAAAAATATCAAAATAAAAAGATACTATAAAATTGAGTGATAAGTTTCTTTACAAGAAAAAGAAAATAATAACAATACAAGCATGACTCATGCAAGACAAGCACATCGTAGTTCACAAATCATTTAAAAAAAAAACCATCCATGTAAGATGAATAATTCTAAATTGTGACTCATGGTAAGCATAATGTGGTAGTGGAACAGCCCCTAGTCCCTAGTCCCTAGAGTTAGAGTTAATGCCAATTGTCAACCCCCACGTACATTCTAATTAAGCATTGGTAATCTTAAATAGACTTAAATACAAGAATTAATGCAGGTTCTGCGGGTTAAGCGGGTCAACCCTAATCCGACCCGCTTAATTGCGGGTCATGAAAACTTGACCCGTGACCGACCCGCCTATCAAACGGGTCGGGTTAAGCCGGTAATACGCGGGTCGGGTTGGGTCAGTTTGGCGGGTCGGGTCATATTTTGTCACCTCTAATTTCAACACCTATTGTAATTGTTATATAATTCTGGAATGCCTTTTTTTTTTTTTTTTGCTAACGGAGGGTTCTCAACCCTTTGGGCTAGACTATTTCCTCTGGGTTTAGAGAGAAGTTGGGTAAAACCCTTGTGGCCCCTAAGTGGTGACACAAGTAGACTCAACCTTCAATTCCTGAAAAGGGGGAAACCGGGGGTCGATACCAAGACCTCTAGTTTCGGAAAAAGGAGAAACCGTAGTCCTGACCACTCGACCAACCCCTTGGAGTTAAAACAAGCTTGATTTTGCAAGATTCTGTCAAAACAAACTTTAGGCGCAGTAAATATCAATTCAGCAAGTGGAGAGTGACACCCATAAAATTAATTGAGAAAAATGAAAGACAAAAAACCCAACCAATACATATTGCATCCCTCTTGTGAGAATTTTTTTCCATATCAAAATGTAATACCCATGCAACAATTAAAATTAATGGAGAAAAAAGGAAAGAAACAGAATCCAACCAATGCAAATGTCATTCGCTCTTGTTAGAATATCCAAATGGAATTTGGATTGACCGGAGAGGCTTGTCCGTTTCATGGTCCACATAGTTGTGAAGTCCAAAAGATTGCTTGGTAAGGGCCTGGTTGTCCATTGAATCAAGAAAATCTTGGGAAGAAGAGGGAAAAGAAAATTCCAACGGAATGGTTCTGAGCAGCACTTGGCTTCACCCTGTGCACTGATTCTCATCATCTTCAGGATCTCAACAACAAATTTCTGTAATAAGGAGTGCGTGTGAGCCAACACCACCACCATCATCAAAGCCTTGTCCCAACACACTCATTCCAAATATCTCTACAAACCAGCATGATTATATTGAAGTTTGACATGGATTCTTATATGCAGAAATTGTAGAGGGTTTTCATCTGTTTCCCAAGTTGGCATTGGGGAAGTTGTCACACCAATGGGGATCAACATGGTTTTGAGTGAAAGTAAGATCTCGCAATGATTTTGAGCCATCCCCTTCTTCTACTGGTAAAGTATCTTGGAACCATAATGCTGATGTAATCCCATCCCCACTTCAAGGTGAATTACTTCGGTTTTGAATGAAACACTTTGTCCTCTTACCAATAATCTGCACAAGAACAGTTCCCTTGTTTGAAAGTATGGAAACGAGATCGGTCTCTCATAACAATTTCTCTATCAAAAACAAGAGAAATAGCTTTCATTGCTGCGTGGCAATCTTCACATATTCTTAGATTCTTTACAATTCGAATAAGGCTCCGTGCATCGGTGCTCATCAACCCAAATGCAATGGCCAGTTTCTCACTATGCCAAGCTATGGCTTGCTCTTTCTCCTCCTCACTCAAATCAAACAACACTTGCCTTGTATTAGCAATGTAGCCTCCTTCAATGCTTGCTCTTTTCAAAACTTCATTCAACTTGCCATGTATCTCTTCAATTTGAGGATGCAATCGATCTGCGGAAAGGAATTCATGAATGACGCCATTGACCTCGATCCAACTACAACCAGGGTTTGATTCAACCCTATCATTCATCACTTTCCTAACTGTGGCAACCTCATCCCATCGGCCAACAGATGCATATAAATTTGAAAGAAGCGTGTATCCACCACCATGACTGCTGGGATCCAATTGAGCAATGTGATCTATAAAACGTTCCCCAAGATCAACATAACCATGAATCCTACAAGCACTGAGCAATGCTCTCCACACAACAATGTCTGGCTCCATGGGCATGCTCCTGACAACTTCATATGCTTCCTCCAAACGCCCTGCACGACCAAGAAGATCAATCAGACAACCATAGTGCTCTATCCTAGGCGAAAGTCCCCACAAGCAGTTCATATTGTGGAAGACCAAATAGCCCTCATCTACGAGGCCCGAATGGCTACATCCATTCAATACACCCATAAGTGTAACATTATCCGGTCTGACACCTTCGGCTAACATTTTAGAGAAAACTTGAAGAGCGTCACTACCACGGCCATGCATTGCCAACCCTGAGATCATGCTAGTCCATGTAAGGACATCTCTTTTAGAAGTGTTGTCAAAAACTTGTTCTGCACATTCTATCTTCCCACATTTTGCATACATGTCAATGAGAGCGGTAGAAATGTTAGAACTCTTTGGCACTCTGCTTTTGTCTATATAAATGTGAATCCATTTCCCTTGGTCTAAGGCCCCAAGATGAGCACAAGCGGATAGAACAGAAACAAGCACTGCTTCATTGGGCTTTGTCTTATCATCCTGTAGCATATCATGGAAATGCCCCAACGCATCGCTATATCTTCCGCATCCAACATAACCCGCAATCATTACTGCCCACGAAACATCATTCCTTGCTGGCATCTGATCGAAAAACTGACGCGCAGCCCTCAATTCCCCGCAGGTAGCATACCCACTGACAAGACTAGTCCAAGTGACTACATCTCGCACCGGCATTTCATCAAACACCTTCAGCGCATCATCCATTCTCCCGAAAACAGAGTACATGTTCACCATAGAATTGCCTACAAAGACATTTGATTCAGACCCACTCCTCACAACCTGCCCGTGAATGCTTTCGCCCAACATGGTTGATGTTAGGCGTGAGCAGGCAGTGATCATGAAGGTGAAGGTGTACTTGTCGGGCTTGGCTCCACCGAGAGCAAGCATACGGCGGAAGAGATGGATTGATTCTTGGGAATTGGGTGTCTTGGAATAGGCCTGGATGATGAAATTCCAGAGGAAAGGAGAAGGGGAAGGAGGACATGGATAGCGGGCGAATAGCGCAGAGGCATAGCTGAGGTTGTGAAAGGAAATATAGGAGCGAATGAGAGCGGTAAAGAGGGAGGAAGCATTTGGAGAGGAGGTGGTGGATTGGATGATGAACTGGGCGTGGATTTGTTTGAGTTGGGAGAGGGTGGAGCATTGGTTTAGTGGGGGAAGTGGAGGTGGTTGGTGTGAGAGTGTTGAGGGAGGAAGGTTTGATGAGTAGTAGTAGTAGTTGGAGATGAGAGGTTTTAGAGAGCCGTTGAAGAGTTTGAATTTGAAGGGTTTAAGGACTGAAAAGAGATTGCAGCAGCACTTGTAATGTAGTGAAATGAAATGCATCCGGAAGGACTAAGGAGGGATCATTTGGCTTGAAGAGTGAGGAATGCTTCAGCTGCCCAAATTTGACATTCACAAGAGACTTTGTAGGCATGCAAATTTTGGCTAAAATTGGACCTTATTTATTGGATAGGATTTGGACTCAATTAAAACAATGGCTTGTTTGATCATATGGTTTCTATTTTTTGCACATGCGTAAATCATAAAACATTTAAACTTAAACCCTTATCCTAACCATGATTGGCCAGTCAAATCCTAGGAGGTTGCGTGTACATAAGTAACATAACTACATTTACATCATGTGAGATGGGAAAAGTGAAGTGGGGCCTTAGGACACGTTTGTGTAAAAGTAATTTCTTGCCACATTAGCAAAGTCTATGATTTTTAAATATCTAAAAAAATATTCTACAGAAGTTATAAATTCATATTTGGTGTAAAAAAAACACTTCCTCGATGAATTGGTGCTAATGTTGTTTAGATATCAGGTCCAAAATGATCTTTAGATGATAAAAATAACTCTTGAAATCCGATGGGTCTCGTGTGTCTAGGAGCAATTGGGCAGGTGCCTGATGGGACCCAAGGGAATGTCTGCAATCAGGTGGACTATGTAGCTCGGTAGTTACAGGTAAAGGAGTTTCGAGGATGCAAGCATGGCCCAAGCTAGTCGTGTAAGAAAAGTTAATTTGCTGCAAAATCTTCTCTCACAAACTCCCTGTAAGCGCTCAATGCCATTAAAACAAAAAAAAAAAGGTGTCTGGTAGCATAAAAAACCTATTCATGTTTCAATTCTAAATACTCAAATCTCTTGTTACGCATGTCTGTACTTTCCTGTGACCAGAACCAGGCAGGTTTGGGAAAAGTACTGCATACCAAGCTACAACCACTCAATTTCAAGGAGGGGATTGATAGTTGGATGTTTTTCAATTTGACAACTCATTAAAAGTCCCAACAAGGCATCTCCCTCTCCACAAAAACGACCAGGGCTCAATCCTGCTCCTGCTTGTATCCCTGATGGTTAGGGACTTGATAGAGTAGTGTGTGAGTGGGTGTCTGACTTGTACCAGAACCAGTTCACTTATCTAAATAACTCTTACCCGGTTGAAGCATTTCTGATTCAAACAAAATCAAACTGCCGACATCCTTTGGTGGGAAGATAAAGGCAAACCATTTAAGTTTAAAAAATCGGTTCTCTTCAATAGCTTTGCAAAAACTAGCTGCCTCTGTGTAATACCTTATTTCCAGATGTTTGGAAAAAACCAACACCATCTTCAGTTTTTTTGAGTCCTATTTTCATCAACAAAGGGTTAATTTGTTTGCCCTGCTTATTGAAATGGATTGAAACAATACTTAAATCTACATCGATCAAAAATCATCTCTGGTAAGAGTTGAGCATCAAAAGTAAGCTCTCGGACATCCTATACTATGCTTTCTCACTTTTAGCATGTGCCTCGACCGCTGCTTTCTTCATACGTGCTCTTACATAAATCTCATAGCAACAGCCTGAAACAAACAAGCAACACGACAACCACTTCAAAGAGCTTCAACTGAAACCAAGAAGAGATACCATTACTAAATTTGATTATAAAAAATAAAATAAAATAAAAAAGACAAAAGAATCATAGCACAAGTCTCAAGATTGGTATATACAAAACCATTCAACGGTTAGCTTTTGACCAGCAACACCTCATAAGCAGCCGCATCGCCGAAATCGCATGGCTGGATGCTCCCACTTTCTCAGCAGTTGGAAGTAAATTATGGAAATTATAGTTAACAAATGTGGATATCACTATTGGCCCAAATTGAGCAGGATATGGGGTAAAAAATCAAGTTTCACTATCAAAACATTTATCAAAGCTCTATTCAACTTATCACGTCTGCAAGCAATCATCACGATTGATATTTGCCATGGGCAAGTGAAATAAAGTACAAAATGTAAAAAATAGTAGCAACATTTCAAGGATTGAGGTTTGAATTACACTAAAATCCAACATAAAACATGATACATGGATAAGTGCAAATTTTAGTATTCTTAACACTGTATTATGGATGTAATATGGTGGACCTGGACCAGGTTAAATTAAATACTTGGGCCCAGAGCAGCCTGGACCCAGACTCGAGCCTCAGCTTGATGGCACAACAAAAGATAATATTGACCAATGGGTCAACCTCCAAAGTTGAAGCTGCAAGATCACGTGATCATGGCCATAGATTTAGAACCACAAGATCACATGATCATGGCCATAGATTTAGAACCATTAGTCTCCCAAGTCCCAACACAAAAATAAAGAAAATCACTCATATCATTATAATTCATTACCTCTAAACAAAGAGGAATACATTAATATATTTGCACTTCAAGTTAATCACTTATCTGGATAGATTCTCTTTTCCAAATTTTAGGAATTGACACCTAATTACATGAGATCATTCTACCTAATACTAGAATTTCCACCATCTGCATGTTAAACTGCATATCAATAACAACAAATTAGCACCGTGATATAAAATCAATTGTGTACAGTTTTTTTTTCCCTTCAGCTTGCCACATGAATTAGCTATGGGAAAAATCATTCACAGATCAAGATAATTTATTCTTAAAAAAATAAACAAATAAAAAGTAGTCATTGAGAGAGACAGACATTTTATAGAATCCCAACGTGACGTTCAGCCTAATTGTTAAAACTCTTCTTTAGATCAGAACATAACACTTGAGCACATCCCAACAGGCATTATTAAACAGATAAATGAATATATGCAAGTATGGAGCTCATAAATCAACTTTCATCTATTGGTTCATAAGAATTGGCCTGTACCAGCAACAACAACGATTGTAAGGACATCCCCAACTCTTTTGAGCCGCCAAACACTCCTTTTGTATGATTTGTACTTCTTTAGTGCAGGGTCTTCTTCCAAAAGCTGTAATGCATAAGCAGTTCTTCTAGTTAAGAATGATGTAAAGTAATTCCAGCCATACAAGTAGAAATGATGAGCAAAGCCTCACAAATCACACGTAAATTGCAATGATGCCTGAGTGCCACTTCCATTTCTATTTTGCTGGAAAGAAAAAATCCAGTTTAAAAGTAAATGATCACAGGCCAATGCGTTTTAAAAAAAATAAAGCAATAGATATATTAAGTCCTTCTAATCAACACTGTGAAGCAGCCTAACCAAGAATATAAGTCAGAAATAGTACATTATGAAGTGGCAGTGTAAGATATTGTTTTGTGGAGAAGTATCTTCAATCCTTCAAGCTGACACAATTATCTAACAAAATATTGGAGCTAAATGAACTGATAAAGGTTGTAGATATCTCAAATCAGTCAGATCTTTTTTCCTCTTTTCCCTTTCTCTTTTTTTATTTTTTTATTTTTTCCCTTTTCTGGAGTTGGGAGGAAAAGCATTGTCTAGAACAGTTGAAAAGTGGACATAAAGGACTTCATATTAAGACTTCAGGCAGAAGAGATCCAATGATTCAAGCAATTAATTCAAATTTCTATATTCCACAGAAATTAGGTGAGGCCATCAAAGTTAAGCATTTCCTGCTGACTTTCTATCTATCAAGTAAATTTACCCCTCTTGTTTTTCCTTTTCATATTAAATAAGCAGAATTGCATACAAACAACAAAAAGAAATGCAAAGTACTTAGATGCAGGTGCATGGAAAGGGACTCACATGGAGCCCACCTAAAGTCTTATGAAAGCAAGAATTCCAAAAGGGATTTGCACAAGAAGTTTCGCAAGTCCCCTTTGCACAGCAACTTCCCTGCTTTTTAGGTATAGTTGTTCTAAATGCAAGCCTTCAAGTGATAAGTTGCAGAAGGCTATATTAAGCCATATGAAGTCTAGGGTCTAGATTAGACTTAGATTGTTTGCTCAAAGAGACCTTTATCTGCTTTGCAAAGGCTTCAGCCATTCAGTTTCCGAAGTATTTTTTGAGATAAACGAAGTTCAAGTATTACATTTGTCTTAAACTTATTTCCTTGTGTCTTTGTGAAGTCAGGTGTGAGGCCAGGATAATGTGTACTTCACATCCTGATCTTGTTGTCACCATTTACTTTAACATACCAATGTAACAAGGTTAGTAATGCCTCTCTCACAAGGCCTTTTCTTGAAGTTTTTTTAATGTTGATTTTTTAAACTTAAAATCACTCAGTTATCCCTCTAATATAAATCCTGCAGCTTTTTCCGGAAAGTGCTTCTCTAAGGTTAATAATTATTGAAGGGCTCCCAAAAGATTGATAATTATTGAAGGGTTCCCCAAAGATTGATTTGGAGTTCACCCATAGAGGCCCCAAGACATGGTAAGCATTGTAGCACAAGGCCTTAGAATAGTTTTGGAGTTCTTTTGAAAGAGTGAACATTTGTCACATTTCATTTTAATTCTCTGTGAAAACTACTCCTTTTAAATTCTGTGCGAGTACCAGTGTGAGACTTTTGTCCCCCTCGGATCATAATGAAAGGGTAGGCCTGAGCCCTTTCTTACCTTAATCCTAATCTCTGCCTTCATTCTATTCTCCTCTTTTACCTTGAGTTCAACCCAGGGGTAGCATGAGGCCTGCATATTGCATACTTCACACTTCTTCATTTATTGCTACAACTAGTCTCCAGCCCTGAAGGTGGAGATTCAAGGATCATGTTTCTATGTGACATTTACTTCCTTCACTTTCTTTGTGAATTTAGGTGTGAGACATGGATATTGTATATTTTTCTAACAGGCCTTTTCTTGGAAGCTCCTGTAATGTTGATTTGTTGAAATCCATTCAGGTTTCCTTCTAACATAACATCCTGCAGCCTTTTCCCACAATCTCTTTTCTAAGGTTCATAATTGTTTAAGGGTTCATTCAAGATTGATTTGGTGTTCACCCCTATTGGTCCCAAGGCATAGTAAGCAATGTAGGTAGGGGTATTCAACTATTCATGGGCTGGGACAGGCGGAGCCGAGGCATATCCAGGCCTTAATTGAATTTAGAAACATAGGCTCGTATCAATCGAAGTCTGATACGGGAAACAAGTACCTGGGCTGAGCCCGGTCTGCGTCAAACAAGTTAGACCCGAGACTGCCCATTTAGTCAATCAGGCAAGGCTGGACCGGGATTCACTAAGCTAAAAGCACTAAGTTTTGGACCAATCCTATTCGAACCATGCTGAGCTTTGGGCATTCTCTCACTTAATCCAAGCCTATCCCAAATATTAAATAGGCCCAAATTTTAGATCTACGCCCAGATCAAGTACTAAAACGTAAGGCCCAATCCCGGCCCATGAGCACCCGAATTGTAGTCCTTGGCTAGAATGGTTTTGGAGTTCTGTTGGAGGATCAAATATTTTGGCATATTGCATATGCATTTTCATTTTGAAAACTACTCCCTTTAAATTCTGTGTTAGTGCTGTTGTGAGACCTTCTTCCCCTTGGATGATAACAAAAGAGGTAGGCGTGACCGCATGAGTGCCTTTCTTCCCTTAATCTTCCCCCTTGGATTAGAACCATAGCTGCCAAACTAATAATCGGATGCAGGAAATGACACGAAAACCACCTCATTTGTAACAATACGAACTAATATTCATTGTGAGAGTGTGAAACGAATGTGGGAGAACGAGAAGCGAAAATGTAGTTATTTGAAATAGTGATTATGGCTTGAACCACCAGAGTCGGTAAGATCTGTAGTATAAATTAGGAATAATACAATAAAATAATGATAATACAAAGAAATGATCTACTGCAAACAGCAAAGCCCCACTGTAAACAGGGGAACTCACCATTTGATCAGCATGGACCACTGGAAAGAAAACGACAACCACGGATGCAGTAGGGCCCTTCCACCACATTGATTACATGATCCTAATCATCTTTTTAGAGCTTATAAATGAATGGTTCTACCATCCATTGGAATCAGAACAGAAAGACCAATCTAATCAGATCCTATACACATGGAGTGCTCTAGAGTCTGGATGGTCGTCAATTATTCAAGAATAAAAGCATTATACCCCACATCCTGCCAAAACAGTAACATAATATAGCTCGCCCAAGGAGAGATTCTATGCTCCCCTTGTTTGGCTAAAGCATCCACCATTCTATTGACCAATCTATCACAATGAAATACTACATTCAATGTTGAGGACAGCTCCTTAATCTCACTAAAAAAGAACTGGAATTTCCAAGGCCTTGATTGGCTCTTCGAAACCCAACCAGCCGCATTAGATGAATCACTCTCCACCACCAACATGCCCTGAAACAACATGGAAAAGATCCGAATAGCTTTCATAATGGCCAATACCTCTGCTTCATTGCAATCTCGAATTCCCTCATGTTCAAAACCCTGGGCAGCAGCAGGGGAGCCCGAGATACAAATGTCCCGCCTTGCCAAATTCACACTCCACAGAAACTTTCAAATAAAACAGAAGATCATTTAACTTATTGTTACTAAACTACTTTCTAATCAAAATCCACTTTACAATTCTCGTCCTTACCTTAGAAATCATTCCTTGTCTTTACGATAGAAATCATTCTTCTGACGATGACAAATAACCCTTAAATATCCTCTCATTCCTTTCCCTCCAAACCATCCAAAGGACTGCGAAACGAATCAGATTGACCCAAATTATCGCATGTAAGATAAGACTCGCGAAAATTCACCCTCACTGAGAAGTGAGAATCAGATTGACCTCATTGATTCTCAATGTATCATACATTTGCAGCTTCGTTTTCAGGAATCTGGACTAAAGTGGTGACAATAATTCTTTTTTTAGGTACTTGGGGTTTCAGTTTTTTAACCCGGTTCCTTACATGCAAACCAACCACTCCGAATTTCATGATTCTTGTTTGTATGGTTACCAAACATGATTTCATCATCAACGTCGGTTTTCTCCCTTTCCTAATGACAATTTCTACTTTTGTTTACTTCTCTCTACATATTTGATATATGGGGTCTGATAGAATATCACTTGACGATAGAAACATCAAGAAATTGGAACGTGAAAGAGAAATACTTACAGCTTTCTCGCGCGCCCCAGGTTCAATGTGGAATCGCCTGCGTGGGACAAGTAAAGGGTCCTCTCTATTCAGCTGAAAACACCCACCGACAAAATACTCATTAGAATCTCATACATCTGTATAAAAAGATCATATATGCATGTATGTATATGTACAGAGAGAGAAAGTGGGGAATAGCGAAAAGGGAAACATGTTCCAAAGCAGATGGAAAAAGGTATTTTGATATGATGAGAGAGAGAGAGAGAGAGAGAGAGAGAGAGAGAGAGAGAGAGAGAGAGAGACCTGAGAATGAGGCTGTAAGAGGGAAAAGAGAGTGGTTTTGGAGGCTGGAAAACCATTTTACTCAAACAACGAGAGAGAAGAGAAGAAGCAGAAGGCCGGGTGGTGGTGGTGGTGGTGGTGGTGGTGGTTGTGGTTGTGGGAGGTGTGCGGCGTTCGTGAGCAAAATCCTGCTCAATCAAATCTTAAAAAGATCGAAAGCGCGCCAGGGCATGATGCGGGTTGTGGTGTTTCCCCAAACTTGCAAGGGCTGGGGTGGGGCCAGGGCATGATGGGTTTCAACTTAGATTTTCCAAAGCCCGGGAGGCCAGGGCCCCCAGGCCTCAATGTGGTTCCACCCCTGGCTAGGACAACAAGGACTTACCTTGATTTTCCTGGACCCGTATAGATTATTATGAAACAAAAAACATTATAGAAACAAAAAATAGAGAGAGAGAGAGAGAGAGAACTCTTCCAGGATGGTCCAAAAAGGACACCCATGTGAGCCTCATTGGGGCACTAGTCCAAGAGGACCGTAACACTATCCTATTTAGGTTGAATCTATTGGAGTTGCACCAGTTTGGGTCAAGAGTCAATTTTGTTTTGGCAAAACAAATTTATTTATTTTTTATATAAAGCAATTAAACTTACACTCTATGAATCAAATCGAGGGGTTTGATGGACTTACAATTTTGCACCTAGGTATATCACAGTTAAATCTTTCAATACACCGCCTCCCATAAGATTCATGGGGCTCTCTGCCGTCCCCACAAGGCTGTCCGCACATAGGTATACCCTTTAAATAGATCCTCACCATTTTATTTTATTTTTTTTTTTACACAAGGCTGTCTGCGCGGAGGTCTACCTTTTAAATAGATCCTCACCATTTTATTTTATATTTCAATATGCACGTTACAAGTTTTCTTCTTGAGGAATTTACCCAAAAAAAAAACACTTTAAATGGATAGTAGACTTAAAAGGTCACTTTAGGAGATTTCACATCAATTCGTCCTTTTTGCCCAAAAAATCCTTTTTTTACCTTTTTTTTTTTTGTTTTTGACAACGAAGGTCGATATATATCGACTCGCGCAGGCAATCGAAATAGTTTCGCTCGTCTTCCTTATCCTCCCTTCCTCAAACTCAAACCTAAGAGGGAAGACCTAAATGCAATTCCACACTACACCAAACGCCCAAATCAATTAACTAATATCCATGCATGCAACCAAAATCTTAAAGGACTCTTGCACAAGGCAATTGAGAATTTCAATGAAAGCATTTTGAGATTTGATTTTGGGATGTGGTCTTGCACAAGCATCAGGAGATTTCCACAATCACATCCTAAAATGCTTTCATTGAAATTTCCAATTGCCTTGCGTGAGAGTCCCGCAAGATTTTTGTTGTATGCTGACACGGACACATGTCATCCAATGTTGCGTCCACATCATTTACAGTCTAACTCAAGGTGTCCTGCAATAAATTGTGGATATATCGGATAACAATTCTTCATTGCTTAGGCTATACTCATACAAACAGGGTAGCCTTAAAATTTTAAATTGTAACTTCACTTTATTCAATTTTTTGCCTATCCAAACAAGCACACGCACACGCACAGTGGGTCGCGTTGGTGGTGAGAGAATCATATATTCTCTCATTGGCTTTCTGATTTCTGAAGCCTTGATGTAGATTGTCAGCAAATGAAGGGAGAGATTATATTTTGACTCTCCCTTTAATGACTCTTGGATTGGACGGTTAATAAAATCAAATTTTATCGCATGGTTAATATCAACAATTCCTACTCTCACATATGCCATGTATTTGGCTTTTGATTGGTTACCTTGTGTGCTAGTAGCAAAATTGCCACAAGTAGCGCCTTTTTTTCTTTTTTTTGGTACCCTAGCTATAAGGGGGCCGGGACTCAAAATAAAAACCGCCAGGGGTGGACCTACATGTAGAGGGGCCATGGCCCCCCTTAAGTTTTCAAATTTTCATTTTTTACCACTAATTTTTTAAAATTTTTTATTTTGACCCGTAAATTGTTATAATTTTCATTTGCCCCCCACTCCCAAACTCCAGTTCCATTTTCTGGGTCCGCCCCGGAAAACCACCCCAATAGTAGTTTTCAGATGAGGTGATGGAGCCCAACCAGGTAAGAGAGCCGGTTCTCAAGTAGCTCTCAAAATCGGACGTCTGTCGAACACTATTGTTTCTAAGGAGAAATTGGATAGTCCAAACCTATCGTGACTGATAATACTTTTGGAATTTGTCTTCTAAATGAAAAGTCTGGGGAAGTCGAGCTTTTTGTGACAAGTTTCTGCTTTTATTTTTTCCCCCCACAGCGGAGGTTTGAAGAAAGTTGCGAGCAGCGTATGTATAAAAATTGAAAACATGCCATTTCTTATATGAGAATTAGAGTTAGTACACATTAAAGGTCTTTCATACTTAAAGTTACTGTTAATGAACATTAAAGGACTAGCTAAGCCCAGGCCCAAACGAAAAAAATATATTTAAAACTTGACACTAAGCTTCAAGAAAATCAAAACACTATGTGCCTCTTTTTTTCTTGGCGTTGGAATTATAGGAATTGAAAACATGGATTTCGTGTTATAAACGGTTAAAAACGAAGATAAAATGTGGGCTTCATGAATGATCATCAAATGACATTTCTTTTTGTGGAAATAGAATCAAATGAAGATGAGAAATGTAGCTTAATTGGTGATGCAGCTTTCTTCCACAGAAATAAATTATTCGTTGTGCGCTAATGGTGAGAAGCTTGGGCAACTAGGTGGGAGGATTTGGGTGTGTAAGTACTTACCTTAAAAAAAAAAAGAAAAAAGAAAAAAAGAACGAATACCCTGCCATTGCCCTAATAATTCAATACATACGAAAGTGAAGCTCATATTTTATCTCCACCTTATATATTTCACCTTTTATCGCTTTAATAATCATTTGGTAGAGTACATTTTACCATAAATTCCTATATATCGACACATGGGGTTTTTCAGTTATTTGGCAACCCCATACATCACCCAGCTGCCGAGGAATCAATCCTCGTATATACCACTCTTTCCACATGTTCCACATGTGTGGGTCATCATGCTCACTTTATGGGCTTCATGTTCCCACCTGCGTGGGTTCTCCTTCTCACGATGCGTGTTTTCTCTTCCCACCAATGTGGGCTCTCTTGGGTCCCGACCCCCTAGGATAGAGTTAGAAAAAAAAAAAAAAAAAACCTATACATCTTAATGCAAACAATCGGGCCCTAAATTAATTTGACCTGAGTTCATCTCACGGCTGGGCTCAGGTGGGTGCAAGCAATCTTTGGAGGTACTTTCTCAATGAGGGTTGGCTCAAGACAATTAGAGGCATAAAGCGACAATCCTAAATGAGGTATTTTCTATTTGTTAATATTATTATAATAGCTCATTTAAAACCTATTTTCTCGGTAATAGTAAATACCCAATTTGTTGTCTTAGCTAACCTTATTATTATTATTTTTTACATAAATGTTTTAATCTTGTAGGTTAAAAGTGGCAATGCAAATGAGAGGAAGAAGCAAGGAAAAGATGTGGTATGATAAATAGGTGTTTCTACTGCTTTATACTTTATTGGAGAAAAACATTATAATATTAATGTTAGACTATAACTGAGCCTTTTTAAATTTTCTTCTTTTTTTTAAATTTTCTTGATTACAAACTTGAACATCATAATTAAGATATTGATAGTATTGAATGAATGGATTGGGGATTTATATCACTGGAAATTTATTTATGTCAATTTAATTCAGTAATTAAGTCGTCAAGTCACTAATTCAAGTCACTAATTGTATCATATCAAGTTTGAGTGTATAACTTGTGGGCTATCAATTATAATTAATAATAACATTAGGAACTCAATATTGCAAACACTCCTACCAATCCAAACCGTCCAATTTGGGGTAGTTCACCACATAAAGATCGAAATTTGAAATGCCCATTGAATGATTTGCATTTAACCCTACAATGCTTATAGTAGCTATATATGAAGTGAAACATGGGCTGCAAATCATATATTCAATGGAATTTGAAAATACAGGTGCCGAGAAAAAAGAAAAATGTTAGTTACTTTAATGCTTTTTTTTTTTTTTAAATGAAAAGATGGATTCCGTGGGATGTAACTATTACGGAGCCTTATTTTTTTAGGAAAAAAAAAGGAGGAGGATTTAACCGGAAAAATCATTTTATTCGCACGTGTTACGCAATCAAACACTTTAATAAGTGGTGCACCAATTAGAACAATTGGGCCCAATTTTCATTTTTTTTTTTTTTTTTTTTTACCTATTTGGAACATCATCTGCGCCGACCTTATTTACACTAAAAGTTGTAATTTTTTCAGAAAAAATTTCTAAGTCAAGGTCGGTGATGACCTTAGCAATGTAAAATAAGGTCATCACCAACGCAGGTTTTCTATTTTTTTGTCCAATAGTTGTAACTTTTTTTAGGCATTTTCGGAAAAAAATCTTAAGTCAGGGTCGGTGATGACCTTAGCAGTGTAAAATATGGTCATCACCGACGCTGGTTTCTTATTTTTTTTAACAAAAGTTGTAACTTTTTTTTAGGCATTTTCGGAAAAAAAATTTAAGTCAGGGTCGGTGATGACCTTAGCAGTGTAAAATAAGGTCATCACCAACTTAAGTTTCTTATTTTTTTTTATCAAAAGTTGTTACTTTTTTCAGACATTCTCTAGAAAAAATTTTAAGTCAAGATCGGTGATGACCATAGCAATCTAAAATAAGTGATACAGCATCGGTGATGACGCTATATAAATTTGGAAAGAAAAAATCCTAAGGAAGGGGACCAATACATTTACATCAAAAGGCCCCTATGTGCTTCAAATACAACATTTTAAATACAAACAAAAACATTTTATGCATTCAATTGACATTCACTCAATCCATCAACATTTCATATACATTTACTTAAATTGCCTGCACATCTTTTAAGTTTAAAGTTACAAATTGACAACATCTACAACATAACCATATTTCAATTATAAGTTACATTAAGATCAATATCAAAGAGTACATATAGCACAATAAATATAGGGGGAGGTTCACCATAAGCCAGGAGGCAAGACCGAGAGTCGAGGAAAGTTAAGATAAAGCACTTATACATAACCACTCCTATAAAAAATAACAGTTTGAATAATGTTAGCCATAGAACGAAAAGAAATTCAATTGATTAGTGGTTGTGTGGAAGAGAGCATACCAAACTACGTTCGATAGCGACGAAAATGTGATGCTCTTGCTCACAAAAGTTGGGTTGTTTGTTCATTTTGAGGTACTAGCCTCGTTACAGGGTAATTTGTTCTTGCTTGTATTCTCTTTAGACATCTACGTACATCCAAATTATACATGATAGCATTGAATAAAATAAAAGCAAGCATACATAAAAAATGTTCACAAAACGGAAATAATGAACACTAAAAATTTAATGCTTATATGGAATAGTGAATACTAAAAATGTACATTTCATAATAACCCAATATTAGTGATCATAGATTACACCCACTTGAAGTAATAGATAAACAATTTTGTCTAACACCACAATAGTTAAAGTTCATGTAGGGTGAATTATTGACTTTGAAAGGAAGTATATGATGTATTATCGGTTATTTGCAACCAACTACATTTGTTAAAATTATTAATATTACTTATTAATTGCATTATATAAAAAAATATGCACTAAAAAATTGGTGCATATCCAAATTTTACTCTCTTTACCATTTTTGTATTACAAATTTAGTTGGTTGCTTACCTATGTTCAGCATGGATTTCTCTTTGCTAGTAAAGTACGAGACCAATGTCATTCTAGTTAAATTACCCCAACATTTTTATTTCATAACCTTTATCTTTGTATATGAACCATTCATTTGATAAATGGTCTGATTAAAAAGAGTTTCATTATTGATCCCATGGTGGTTCCCTGATAACAGCTTCAGACGTAGTTCAACAAAAATGTGGTTTCATAAAGAAACTAGTGACAATTTTTTGGAACACAAAATGGCCTAGTTTTTTGTCACTTAACTACGACATGTTTTCCATATAGATCTCATGCATTTGGGCTGTATCAATGAGGCAGGTTTTGGCAACAGAAAAAAAGACCAATCAAATAAAAAGAAACTAATCAAACCATAATCTTAATTTAATTACAGATCCAACTGAACAAAAAAAGAAAAAGAAAAAGAAAAAAGAGTCTATTATCTTAAAGCTTTGAGATCAAAATCAACTCAATCCATTTCACAAAACAAGAAAAATTAAAATTAGCAAGGAGAACAAATTCATTCTAACTGCCAAAGACGGTAATTGCTCCGGAACCATCGTCATTCTCAACTCAGAAAACCCAAAATTTAGAATCCTACAAACCCTAGTGCATTTTAACGAATAATCTATAAATCCTATAACGAGGTTGAAGCCCATGTACCACGCACTTCGATATCGTATGTGGGATGGCAGGAGAACCAAAAAGAAGAAAAATACAAAAACATATAGAAAAACTAAAAAAATGAAGGAGATAGATACATTTGCAGTCAAGATAGAAAAAATAGATGATGGAAAAACCGATTGGAAGTAAAGAGATGCAGTTGAGAGGGAAGTTTGAAGCCTAGTATAAGTGGAAATGACAACAACTATGCAGGAGCACTCGTCCAAGGTCGGTCTTTGTAGTAGTTTGGAAGTGAGAAGAAAAAAATAAGAAGAAACAGGGTTTCGAACCTTTATAAGATTCGCGGACAGGGTCGGCACCTACCTTATGCAGTGTAAATAAGGTCGACGCCGATGATGTGCCAAATAGGTAAAATAAAAAAAAATAAAAAAAAGGGTCAAATTGCTCTAATTAGTGTACCACTTTTTAAAGTGTTTGATTGCGTAACACATGCGGATAAAGTAATTTTTCTGGTTAAATCTAAAAAAAAAAAAACGGTGGCAGTTGTTTTTTTTCATTTTTGAAATGTGAAAAAGAAGCCTATAATAACATGTGATATTGGAGGACTTATATTTTTGGGAAGCAAAAGGCCGGCTTTGAAACTTCTTGTTTCTAAATGGAATGACCTACTGTAGCC
The DNA here is from genome assembly GCA_003546025.1 of Camphora micrantha. Taxonomy (NCBI): domain Eukaryota; kingdom Viridiplantae; phylum Streptophyta; class Magnoliopsida; order Laurales; family Lauraceae; genus Camphora; species Camphora micrantha. The sequence goes on along the minus strand of QPKB01000002.1, from coordinate 58,950,969 downwards.
AAGTCTTGGGCAATCCCCTTTACAAATATACTGCTAAGGATAAATCCCAAAGGTCTATTGGAGAGGGAATCTAGGATAGTTCAGGTCCATGGGATGGGACCTTACGTGGGGTGTACGAACTTGAATGAGAGAAAAAAAAAAAAGACAAGAAAAGACTAGGAAAGCAGGATCGCTTTGGCTAAACGAATATAAAAATAAAACTTAAAACAACTAGGAATATAGGTAGGGCGGCCAGTTACACTTATATAGGGGCGGTCGCACCCGTTGGACCTTGGGACTAACTTTTAAAATCATCTTAAAAATTTGACTTTGATTTAATAATTCACATAAGAGTACTGTGTCTATGCTCCAGAAAACCTCTTAAAAATTCAATATATGTTCCCACATCCCATTTACCTGTTTGGGTTTGCACCCATCAAACGAGAATCTTGGTCCACCAATGAAAACAGGATGACCTTTTCTTCCCACAGAGTCAAGGAATCTTGGTCCTCCATTTTAAAGATTGCCCAACTGTTGTTAACTTCCACCTAACGGAAGCCCATAGTTTTTTTCCCCTCTAAAAAGGATGCCCATCGTTTAAAACATTTATCGCATTGGATAATCACAGCCATCACTTTTCATCAACTTAGACATTGTTTTCTTCCAGCTCCCATCCAAAAGCGTCACATTCGATGGCTACAATCATGCCACTCCTCATTCAACGCAACATCAACTCCCTATCACTTTGTACGGTGCTCACCCACTGCATCCCAATCAGATCCTATTGGTGTTTATCAATTTGATAGCTTTCCGAAGAGTTGTTATTAGGGTTGTAAAGAGGTTGGTTCATCGTATATCGTGAACGCGGAATCAAAACCGCAATCGTTAAGAAGAAGGTAGAACCGGCTCTACACCCTAAACCATTTTGAAACCGGTTTCTTGGCTCCAGTACCGGAACCAGAACCATATATGGGACGAGTCTGGATCCAGGTCTGGATTTAGATAAAGAAAGATATTAAAAATACATGATTTTTAGGAGAGATTTTCGAAAATTGAGGTAATATATTGGGTCTCAGGTCCACGGGTCCAAACCAAGGTGGACCCGGACTCATTTACTTATCGAAGCCTAAATAAGGATCTAGACCCGGTTTTTAACGGATCAGAACCTCCGTGTAAATAGAAAATCGGATACCCATTTACATCCATAAGTGTCACGTAACCTGAGTGGAACGAGTGGAAGTTTATTCCATGATCGGAAACCCCCACTTAAAAAAAAAATCTGAGTACGGGTTTCAAACTCTGCAAAGCATGGTGACAACTGTGGCTCATTGCCACTTTCATACTGCTCTAAAACAAATATACTTTGTTAGAATTGTTAAATTAATTTATTTGAAAAGTTGTTTTTAGCCTTTTGAATTCTCAAATCTCTAACTTTTAAGAATGTTTGACTATCTTGAGCATTTGATATTTTACTTGGATGACAGTATATAGGGAATTCAAAATTCTACTTCACCAGAATTTACAAAATTAAACAGGCCCAACAACTGTGAAAGGGATTTGCACCAGGATTCCTTGCCTTCCAATGGATTCAACCATCGTATTTAAAGGCATAAAAATTATCACCAGGTTAGGTGCAGATAAAGTGAACTCTCAATCTAAATTTTCTTAGATTCCCAATCCACTTGATCATTTTTTATATTTAGAGGCTAATGGGCCTATTAAACATGCTTTGTACCCATTTTTCTCAAGCAAAATGAGAAAATGGTTACTAAATAGTAGGGATGTGAATGGGTCGGTTTCCGTCCGGACCCATAATGGATTTGGAATTGGAACGGTTGGTGAGAAGATGGAACTGGGCTTTATTTTTTGGTTTCAAAACCGTTAATAAGAAAATGGAAAGGACGGATTCAAATTTGGACCCGGCCCTAAATAGAGAATGACCTAATTATTAAAAGTGATTTTTAAAAATAGAGGCAATATGTCAAGTTTGGAATAAGAATCAATCAACGGGATGTAACAAAGCTGGAATCGGAATCGATCAGACCACGAATCAAAAAAGAGACTTGGTCCCAAACCACCCATTTATTTATAGGTGTTTTAGATAAGGATCCAAATTCCATTTTAAACAAATGGCAGTGGGTAAAAAATTAAGGAAATGCCAGTCAATTGTCAATAGTAGGTATGGCGTACAGAATGTTGGGTAGGGACGACCCTACCGAATCATTTGCCGCACCGATAGCGACGGTACGCGCCAAAGAAGCGCGTCGACGTGACACGCTTTCTCCATCCGTATTCCGTAACGCGCTTTCTCCACATCATCTGCGGGACCCACACAGATTTCTCAAAGCCAATCTCTATGACTCTTACTCTCACCAATGTCTCTCAAAAATGAAATCCAAGCCGTTGAAATCCACTTTCCCACCCTAATTAATCCACAACAAGATTTTCACTCCAATACGAATGATCAAGCCTACAGAAATCAGGCAAAAAGACATCTATCCTTAAAAGACCAATCCAACGGTGGAAACAGTTCCAATTGGGCTGAAATCTTGATTTGCTGATAGAATGTATTGGGCAACTGGTTTTGAACGGTTTGGATCTCACAGGTGGGGCCCCACTTACTGTTTTATTGGCACGCAATGGATGCGTTATCTGGGGGGTCCGGATTTTGATGGAATGACCCCGTCTCTTCTGCATTGTGCTGTAACCGATAGGACTTTGCAAACGAGATATGGAGAGATTTCTCGGCTTTGGAACATTGCCCTTTATGAGAAATAATGGTATTTCTATGATCTCAATCTTGTTTGTTAGTGCTGCTATTATAGGAAATATGGGTTGGGTCGGCAATGGTTTTGCTGAAGCTCAATCGGATGGAAATTAGATTCCAATCACATAAAAAAAATTCCCATTACTGTATCTTTTTCTTATTGATTCGAGCATGTCACAGAAGCGGCATCCTGATGAGGATGACAAGGTGGAATCGGAAGGCAGCGAATCGCCAAATGAGAAGCGTCAGAAGGTCCCTGCTCTTAGAAAGTGAGTGGATTTCATCCCTTTTTTTTTTTAATTTTTTTTGGTTTCAGTTGTTGGGATTTTAGTAAATGGTGAAGTGGGTTGTGGTTGTATCGATGAGAAATGAATTGGGTTGGTCTTGAATCCATGGAAAATGAACTGGGGTGTGATTGTATCTGTGAAAATTGAACTGGGGTGTTATTGTTTCCATGTAAAATGAATTGGGTTGTTGCTTGTTTCATGTAAAATGAACTGTTGAAGCATTATGTGGGGTTGGTTTCATGAGTTATGTTTTTTTTTTTTTTTTTTTTTTTTAACTTTACCCTATTTGAATCCTCCATTTGTTTCCTCACTACTTAGATTTAGGGTCGTTGATGGTCATCTGTTTTTTTATACTTTTTTTTTGTTTTTTATAACATGGAATCCTTCAAAATGTTTTCTGTAGATGTAAGTATGTGCTCCAATTTTCAATGATGTTCCTTGATTTTTCTTCTATTGCAACTAATTTTAAGTTCTATCTTATGTGCCCATTCCTATTTCTCTGTTTCCTTGTAACTCCCCACATCTGTCCTGGCATTCACATCTGGAATACACATATCCACAGCATGAACTTTGCTTCTGATTTCTTTGTAACTGCTTTTTTATAAATTATCACTTTATTCCATAGGCTAGTCTTCATCATTCACTGATTGTATTTGAACCTTGTCAAACAAACTCTTGAATGTCCCCCAAATAAAATAAAATAAAAATCCACCACACGGGGCATGCACACAGAAAGAAACGAAAAAGAACCACTATCACCCCACTCAATTTTACTCAATAGTTGCTCATAGGTATCTTGAAACTTGTGATATTTGTCTATGTAACAAGGTGACCTCATTATTTAAGAAAATTGCTGCATTAGAGAAGAGAGAGTGGATTTTGGGAATGCTTTCCATGTGTGTTCTCACTGTTAGATAGCATGGTATAGATTTTTTTTTTTTTTGGTTGGTTTATAGATTCTCAAAGATATTCATTTTGATAACTTGGCTCGATAATTAGTAAAGATGGAGATATTTAGGAAAATGTCGAACGTAGGATAAGGGTGGGATCGTTGAAGCGGAGACTTGCATGCAGAGTGCTTTGTGATCCGTGCATACCAACAAGATTGAAGGAAAAATCTTATAGGACAACTACTAGACCAGCTATGACTTATGAACCAATATGTCTGCCAATCAAGAAACAACACATGCACAAAATGAGTATAGGAGATGTGAGACTGTTGAGGTCAATGTGTGGTAAAAGCAGGAAGGATATAATCAGAAATGAGTTCTTACGAGAGCATGTAGGGGTAGCATCAATAGGTGATAAAATAAGAGAAACTCATTTAAAATAGTTTGGACATATCCAATGTAGGCCAGCCAGTAAGGAAGTTTTTTCTACGGAGGTTGATATCCCAGTTCCCACCAAGGGGAAGAGGTATGCCGAAGAAAGCTTGGGTAGAAGTACTAATAATAGATATGAAGAAGTGCAACATATTTGAGGATTTGGCTCAGGATAAATCAGAATGGAAAAACAAAATTCATGTAGCCAAACCAACATAGTTGGGAGTTGGGACAATGCCTTGATGATGATGATGATGATGATGGCTTATAGATTCTCACTGTGGTCTCTAACTTGAATGCATCTCTTAATTAAGGAAATAAAATGAAAACAATGTGAGAAACACGAGACACCCCGCTGGTTAAGGGTGTCTTATCTCACACTGCCGCCTAGGGATCAATCCTTGGGTAGACAGGTTGATGACAAGAAAACTGTAACACTCACCCTACATCTAGCAGAACAAAAAAGAAGAAACTATGCTAATCTCTGAACAATATATTGATATACATGAGACACCTAATGTGCCTTTATTATATACCATCTTTATGATGATGTGCTGGGGTTTTTTAATTGATGCATGCGCTCTCAATACTGCGCCTTAAGTGGGAGCCTTGTCAATCATGCAGCTTGCTTGTTATGTTATTTATTATACAATCATTTTTTTGGGAAATGACTTGGCTTATTGGCTAACTGATCTTTGGACTTGTATAAGTGGACAGTCAACTCTAATATTTTGTTTTGGGTTCTTTAATTATAGCAATCCATTTCTATTGGTGCTTGGATTTTGAACCCTGCATTTCTTAAAGCATAGTAATTGAAGATTTTAGTCATCATGTCTTCTAATCTGCTCAATTGCTGGATCTGGTTAACTACTGACTATTTCTTGCTGTACCGTTTTCCCAAGTTACCACCAATGAATGTGCAATAGCCTGATGTGGATTGGCAATCATCATTAGATCTTGCCCAATTTGCATTTGATCATCTATAAATTTGTAAACATCCATTGTAGAATGGTAAGGGGAATCCCAATCTGGTGGTTTTTTCTAGTATCTCAAGATCCACCTTACTGCATTCTCTACGAGCGTGCATAAATCGGCTGTCAATGCTAACATCATGATTCATGAGCAATATCAAATCTTGTAATTGTGAGGAAACTTATCTTCCCAACGATCTTTTGATAAAGCAGGAGTCTATAAGTAACTCTTCGTCGTCTTGATCAGAGTTAACAATTTGGGTTGAAGTGGAGTGTCAGTAAGTTGACATCCCAGTTTTCCTTCATCTTGAAACAGATTGATACGTACTTTCACTGAGAGAGATCCCTATTTTGGTCCACCAATTTCTATGCCAAAGAAATATTTTAAGGCCCGCTCATCCTTAATGTCAAAAAACTTTCGTGTATAACCTTTTAGCTTATTGGTTACTATACTATCATTTCCTATGAGCACTATATTGTCTGCATAAATAATCAAGATAACAGTGCTATTATGTTTTCATTTCACAAATATATTAGGATTACTGACCACATTGATGGATTTGTACTGTTACTTATTATTTTTAACAATAAGACTGGCATGCTTGTTGCTATTGAACTTGAAATGCATTTGTTTGTCTCCTTAGAATTAGAATTGGTTTGGCTTATTGTTGCAACGAAATTGGAGGTTGCAACTTTTTTCTGAGCAGATTTGGTGTGCCTCACTTATATTTATAAATAGAGCCGTGCTACAGACCCCCATGGGAGCCGTGCTACAGCCCGGGGTCTGTGCCCCGGTCTGTAGACTTTTTGTTATAAATAATAACATGGGTATAAATTATAAGTCAGAAAATGAAGTGGGTAGTCGATTATTCGTATTTTCATGATGGTTGAAAAGGAGAATTTTCTATCAGCTTTTAATATTGTTGCTCAATAAATTATATCAATGGACCATGAAATATGTAAACCTATTGTGATGATTTCATCAGGATTGTTATGAGCATGATGAGTTTCTATAAACTGTGTTCACTTGTTGGTTTGGAGAATTAAATTGGTCATATTAAATTGTGGGATGCTTTTAGTTGGATAATGGTGATAGTGGTTTATACGTTATTTATTTATTTTCTGGTTTATGATTTTTAGTGTGATAATTGAAGCTACAAAGCAACATGCCTTTCAGAAGTTCCTGGAGCCATTGCTTCGTAGAGTTGTAAGTGATTTCCTCCAAATGGTTTTACATTAACAATGAACTATGTTATGCTTTTGAGTGATTGATATCTTACTTGGGTGAGCATCAACCATCATGCACTTATATTGGAAATAATAATGTACAAAATCATAATATTTGCATATGTTTGGTTAAAAGGTAAAAACACTAAAAATAGAGTTGGAAGGATTTGAACTGAAAGCCCTCCTCTTTGCCAAACCACTGCTACCTCAATGGCAGGCACCTCAGTCTCACATTATTAACCAGGGATCGATCCCTGGTCCTCACGTTGGAAGTACCACTCCTAGACTGGTGATCCAATCAAGCAGAAAAAAGCCCTTCTCCCCCCTCCCCACTCATGGTCATCTATTACTCAGCTGAATAGCAATCTGAAGCTTTGGCTGTGAGCCTAAAGGTGTTGCAGAATACTGGTTCATTGAGGATGGGTCTGAAAGCAAACAACGTGCCCAAGATATAATATACAAAACAGCAGCTTTAAGAATACCATAAGCCTTACACACAAGCATGTGCACACTTGCAGACGATGTGATCACAAAAACTGAACTATCAGAGTGTTGCCAAAGTACTGGAAGATTGTGACCTTGCTTTCTGCCGTCTTCCTAGATCTGATCCTCTTGAGATGAATACTTCAACATTACCTATGCTGGTGCAGATGTAGAACAACTTTCATGACATTCCCTATTTGGCTATAGTGCTATACATTAGAAAGAAAAGGGCTACATTGCATACGAAAGTGTTTTGGGTACTCTTGGATCTTCTCAATAACATTGGAAAATGTATTGAAACAGAAAGTGTATTTAGAAGGATTTGCTTGATTTTGCACCATTATCAGTTTTTTTTCCATCCTTGCTCCACTGCATCATACAAACTCTTTTAGTAGAATCATAATTATTGTAGGAGCTTTGAATTCTGATACAAATCAATGCTATAAGATTGCGGGGGCCTTTGCAGTGAAAAGAAATAATTGGGTTCCATAGAAGTGATGGGGCAGGAGTGATGCCTTCTGATTTAAGATGAAGTATTAGAGATGCAAATTATAATGAATAATTGTTTTTGCAAGAGTTGCAGCTTGCAGGAAATTCAAGAGAAAACCAGTAACGGCCTCCACAGAGTCCATTTTTGGCCTATGCTATATGGGTCCTGCATACGACATGGATTTCACACGATATAGAATACAAGAATAGTCTTGATATGGATTAGAGGTACCTATTTGACGTATCTTTTATACTGCTATGCTAGAAACTAAAACCGGGCAGTAAATTTGAGCAATTCATGAAAATTGTTTCTCCAGTTACTATCACCTATTATAATCTATCCTTCATAATTTGTTGCTTATAATTTAATAAAAAAAATTCTTTGCTGATAATATATATGTTAGTGCGTAATGTATCTATATATAAATATTTGGGGGTCCCATGCATGGGTTGATATGAATGCAGATTTTTTTTTTATTATTATTATTTGCTCTTATTAGAAATTTTATTTTCTCTAATGATGTTTTACCCTTGATGTCGTCTTGTTTCAGGTAAAAGAGGAAGTTGAATTGGCATTAACAAAGCATCTGGCCTGCAAGAAACGGTGAGAACTGATAACCCGCTGGTAAAAAAATGAAAAATCTTCCTAGTTACCAAGTCAATTTTCAGAGGCATTTTCTAAACTCAATCAAGTTTTGGAAAAGTATTACTATTATCTGATGAGGGTGGGCATAGACAATCATCTGCTTAAGAGAATCTACAGTTTGTTTTTTGTTCCGGCCTAGCATCTGTACTGGCTACAAAGTACAAATGGACCTGACCTTTTAGCAGTCCAGGCCATTCTTCTGTTGGGACACACCATCAATGCTGCCTTACTGAGCACTGTTATCCTTGATAATTGTTTTCCTTGTGATCAGAAGGAATTGAAGCCAAATTTAATTGCAAAAGAGAAACAGTCGGTTTTTGTCCTATTGCCTATCTATCCATGGTGGGTTCCACCCAGATCAGTGTGTGGGACTCTGGGTCGTTGCAACCTGTATTGAATCTTGGCTGGGCTGTGGATTATCTTGGGACATACATTGTGTAACTAATGCCTAATGTGGGTTGCCTTGTTTATAAGTATTATTTGTTTTGCACAGACATTGCGGGAAACAAATATATCCATCTACTTCAACAAGCTTAGAACTACAGTTTACAAGCAAGCTTTCTCTTCCTATCTTCACTGGAACTAAAATTGAGGGAGAGGACTGTCCAGTCCTAAATGTTTCGCTCGTTGATGCCTTTACTGGGCGAGTTGTCACATCAGGGCCTGAATCCTCAATCAAGGTAGAAATAGTGGTCCTTGAGGGAGATTTTGAAGGCAATGAAGATGAAAACTGGACATTCAAGGAGTTTCAAGATAATGTTGTTAGAGAAAGGGAAGGGAAGAGACCGCTTCTTACAGGGGATGTGCTTCTGAATCTGAATGAGGGAACTGGCGCATTAGGGGACCTAATGTTTACAGATAATTCAAGCTGGACAAGGAGTCGGAAGTTCAGGCTAGGGGCAAGAGTAGGAGATGGTTATTTTGGTGAAACAAGAGTAAAAGAAGCGAAGACAGAAGCATTTGTGGTGAAGGATCACCGTGGAGAACGTAAGTATTCCCTTTTCTTTCTGCTGCCATGATTATCTTCACGTTATTTCTTATTTGTTAATGTGGTTAAAACATAAGAATGACATAAAAGGGGCATTCAGTTACATGAAAAGTAACAGCTAAGTGTACATTGATTGACAATGCCTGTTTGAATTGGTTGCAAGTGTCTATGTTCCATGGACATATTGACTTTATAAAACTGGCCTTCTGAATCATTTATCCGTTGTTTAAACAAGTCTTGTTTTCTGAATTCAAAAATGAAACTGATGGATGGCTTATCTCACATTTTCTTGCACTTGATTCGATGTCACGGTGGGTAATGATGCTTGTGGTAGATTAATTTGACCAAGATATTCAATACTTGGGCCCAGTTTGGTTGCAACCATTCAAGAAATTCTCGTCTTGGAGCATTTGGGGAATTCCAAATGTTGTCCCTCAAAGTGGAGTTCTGGAATGCCCAGGGCTGTTTATTATTTCAAATGCTGGACTTCTGAGAACTCTTCATGGCAAAAGTGTCATTTGGAATTCCAGTTAAGAGAATTCTCCTCAATCAAACAAGTCATTTGGAATTCCATTGAGACTTCAACTGCATTGTTGTCTAGAATTCCTATATGGAATTCCGGATAAAGAGAAATCCCGTCAGAAATGCTTGCAACCAAACAGCAAAGGATATTGAGTTTTTTTATGAAGGCTAGGAGATCTAGAAATTTAGAAACTACATTTTGACAAATTTATTGTACTATATCTTTGAGAATAACCAATGGCTATTTATAGTGGACAATCAAGATATGTTTTTTAAACTAGGAAACCTAATGACTCCCTGACCAAATTTTTCAAAGCGTATAGAGGAATTTGGCAGGGAGACCCCCTCTCTCTGTTCTTATTTACGATTGTGGTGGAGGCCTTGAGCTTGCTCTTGGTGAAAGTGAGGGAGTTGGGAATGATCGGTAGCTTTGAGATGGGGCGTAATGGAGAAGGAACCACCCACCTACAATTTGCATATGATACTATTCTTTTTAGTTCTACCAAGAGGGAAGAAATTTTGGCTCTAAGAAGAAGCGTTCGGTGTTTTCAGTTGGTTTCGGGTTTAAAGGTTAACATCTCTAAGAGTTTGTTGGTGGGCGTTGGGTGTTTTGTGGAGACGATATGGGAGTTGGCAAACGTCAACTAGTGCAGATTCAATGAGCTCCCCATTTTGCACCTAGGGTTGCCTATTGGCGCCAAGCCAAGATCTGTGTCGCTTTGGGATCTAGTGATTGAAAATCTTGATAGGAAGTTATCTTCTTGGAAGATGTACTCGTCGTTGGGTGGGAGAATCACTCTTATTAAAGCTTGTTTATCCAATCTTCCTATTTATTATATGTCGCTCTTCAAGATGCCAAAGACAATGATGGAGAGATTGGACTGCATTCGGAGGAATTTTCTATGGGAGGGGTCGGGTGGTAGGAAGAAGTCACATTTGATGAAGTGGAGTGAGGTGATTAAACCCAAATGGAATGGGGGCCTTGGTCTTGGTAGCTTGGAGAATAAGAATTGGGCTTTGTTGGCTAAATGGTGGTGGAGGTTTGGGGAGGAAAAGCATGCTCTTTGGCGTAAAGTGATTGCTTTCAAATATGGTGAGGATAAATGGGGTGCTGGCCCAAGATTGGTCCTAGCCATTGTTGATCGGGCTTATGGAGAGCAATTGCTTCGGTTGGGGATGAGTCCAATGTGAGGGTGGTGTTTTTGTAAAGAGGGAGGGTTTTGTGGTGGGGGATGGGAGGGCTGTTAGATTCTGGTTGGATGATCGCGTGGGGGTGGGTCCCTTGTGTGTGATGTTTCCTAGGCTCTTTAAAATTATGGTCAATAAGGAGTTTTCTTTCGGTGATTGTTTTGAGGTGAGGAACGAGTGTACAATGTGGGAAGTGCCTTTTAGGAAGGCTCTTCATCCGTTGGAGGGGGGATCTTATGAGGAACTCATGAGTATTCTTACTCGTGTTTATTTGTAGGGACTCTAAGGACTCTCGGATTTGGAAACCTTCCATCTCCAGGGAGTTCTCGGCAAAAATTTTCTTCTTGGCCTTGGAGGGGATTCTTTCTCATAGGGCTCCTTCTGCCAATGTTTGGTTGGGGTTAGCTCCTCCAAGGGTTGAAGCATTTCGCTGGTTGGTAGTGGCACGGAAGGTGTCCACAGTTGACAATCTAAGGAGGAGAGGGTTGACCTCTAACCTTTTTTTAGACATTTGTGTGATGTGTGGTAAGGAGGAAGAGTCGGTTAACCATCTCTTTCTTCATTGTAAGGTGGCGGCCTGTGTTTGGAACAACTTCATTGGGAAGTGTAGCCTTGCTTGGTGTTGTACGAAGAATGTTGCAAATGCCGTGAAATCTTGGTTGGGTGGTCGTTTCTTTGGGTGTGGGTGGGTCTTATGGAGGTTAGTCCCTTTCGCTATCCTATGGTCCATTTGGAAGGAAAGAAATGGTAGAATTTTCTCAGCCTCTTCCTCTTTAGTTGCATATTTGATCTCCAAGATCACTCTAGGGATCGCAAAATGGTCTTTGGTGAGAAAGGAGTTCTCCAACTTCAACATGAATGATGCCGTTTTGAATTGGGAAGCTTGTATGGGATGTGGCCCAATTAAGGTGAGGATTTTCGTGCCTTGGTCTACCCCTCCAGTTGGAGTATTGAAGTTTAATGTGGACGACGCTTTGAGGAGTAAAACAGGTTTGGCAGGGGTAGGGGGAGTGCTACCACTGCTACGTAATAGTAAATTAGTAATGGTGAGGTTCTTCTTAGGTTCTCGAAGAATGTGGGAGTTTATGATTCTAATGAAGCGGAGGTGCTAGCCATCTTGGAAGCTGTTAGGTTGTTCTCCAGAAGTTTTGCTGGTAGGCTTCTTGTGGAAAGTGATTCTTCTAATGCGGTAGCTTGGGCATCTAATCGGAAGTTACGTCCTTGGAAATTTCAATTTCTTTTTAATGAAATCTGGGAGTTATGTTCTTCGAATCTTGTCAAATTTTATCATGTGAGTAGATCAGCTAACTCCATGGTAGATGCTCTAGCTAAGCAAGGGTTTGAGAGGTCCACTCCTTGGGTGGGAGTGGTTATGTAATTGGTACAACGCTCTTGTACTCTCCTTTTCTTTTTCCTTTGTTTTGCTCTTTGTATGTTGCTTTGTCTTCTTTAATGAAAATTGCGCAACTGATTAAAAAAGGAGGAAACCCAATGACACCATAACTCTTAACCAAATATAAAACAAATATATATATATATATATATATATATATAGAGAGAGAGAGAGAGAGAGAGAGAGTGCGCTTACTTTCTTGTTCATGGTTATAATAATAGTTACCTAATTCGTTGCATGGGGCTTCGAATCACGAATAGTTCGTTCCGAACAATTCACTATATGATTCAGGGCTTTGGAAGAATGGTGTTCGGTACAGTTTGTCGAGAGGGAAGATAAGATGTTGTATGATTTGATAACTTTGGAATTTTGAGTAAGCATGCAACAGTGAAATGCACATAATACTAGAGTGGTGCAATATCTCCATCACAGAACCAAGGGCACATTAGATTAGTTGTTTGGAAAAAATCAGTCTCGGCAAATATTATTAATCATCCAATCAAAGGAAACAAAATGGATGGTGGATATAGAAGCATTGAATAGTTAAAAATAATTTCCTTTGACTGTATGGCTGAATATGTCTGATGAGTGATGAGTTCTATTTTTCTTATATCGCCAATCCATGAAGCTCCTCTTCCGTAAGGCGAGACCGCTGGACCACTCTTAAGTTCCATATGTAGACCATTTCCCTATGCACTAAAACATTTTTTAACAAGTGAATGTATGAAAGAAAAGTTGTTCACATCTTTCACAATGCACAGCACACGGCAGAAAGGACTGATGGTTACATCCCTTTCTAGAGTCCAGATTACTTAGAGATAGAGAGTGAAAGGAGTGGAACTCTACTATAGGACCCACCTATTGAAAATCGGAATTGGTCAAAACGAAATTCCCTCTAAACATATGGACACCTCGAGAAATTTTACTCTTGAAGGAGTTAGTCCCATAGCAAGATTGACTATTTAATTAAAAATGTGATTAAACAATTTAATGCATTATTTATTATTTTTTTATCATCAAATGGTCATTCTTACGGTGTGACCAAGTTATATGCAGGTAAAATTTGGAGATAGTCCATGCACTAGGACAACATTAATTTTGAATGGCTCATATTCTCAACATATGGGCTTCACTCTGTGGTTCCACTCCTTTAATTTGGGGTTTCTCTATGTCAAAGTCTCAGAATATGAATTACCCTTTCTAACCCAGACCTCCTTTTACATGTTATAGAGAATAGTTTAAGTTCATGTCTGTAATTTATCAGTGGGCCTCCATTAAAATCTAGCTCGTTTAAAATTACCATCAATATATGTATTATCCATGAGCCAAATGTGATGCTAAAAGAAGTTGATCCCACCATCGGATTAATCATTTAAAACATAAATAAAGGGGCATCCAATCTCGTGTCTTATAAGTGGTCAATTTGTCATTGTGTCTAGTGCTGCTTGAAATGAAATCTAACACGGAGATGACACCTTGTTTTTCAATGCTGGGATGTTAAGCCATCCCCATACTAGTGTAGAAGGTATAACTAACAGTTGGATGATTATCAAGTTTGAGCTTGTGGCAATTCAAAGGGAAAGTGTGTAAATGGGATAACTTGATCATATATTGGCCTGGTGGCACAGAGAATAGGGTGGACCGCATATAAGAACTAATAGACCTATAGAATTACTAAGTGCATTGTATTACTATATATGCGAATTAGTGTATCGAATTAATCGAACTCGAACTTCGAATTAAGCGAATTGGAGAATGAACTAAATGAGCCTACCCTATCGAATTCTCGAATTGGGTTAGCAGCTGAATTGCGAACTACGAACTCATGTGCGAATTAGACGAACTACGAATCAGGTAACTATGGTTATAATAGGTTTTGTTGTCTTTGCTTGGCTTGTGTTTTAGAGCTCCAACTTTGATTGATGGTGATTATCATCATTAGCATCATCGTCATCATCATCATCATCATTATTATTATGATTATTATTATTATTTTTGTTTTTATTTTGATGACGATGATCAGATGGTGGCTTCATATGTCTTTCATTAGCTTCTTACTCAAATTATTCTTGAGCATGATTTGGGATTTGTTGCATATGTTTTTCATATAGTTTCTCTCTTATAAACTTGAACTGTAAATATTAAAGTTTTACCAAGTGAGACCAGGGAAAAAAAGGTTTGGATGTTAAGGATATACCAAAAAAAGTATTGTTACCGATGATTAGCAAGGACTCTCCCTCAGACAAAGTTACTTGGACATTGTAGACTATTGTTCAAATAATCAAATGACGTGCTCATAAAGCACGTATTCCTTGTAACCAGTTACAAGGCTCCCATTCCTTCTTTTTATTATTATTATTATTATTATTATTATTATTATTATTTTATTATTTTATTTTATTTTATTTTATTTTTGATTGGTAATATGACTCGAACTCATTAGCACCTCTTAATTCCTCTTTATATACTAGAATCTTTTATATTTTATGAAATATGGATCTAAGTTATTGTTTTGGCTAGCTCGTCATTCTTGTGTGCCTTCATGCCTTGCAGTGTACAAGAAGCACTATCCCCCATCACTTTCAGATGAAGTATGGCGCCTTGAGAAGATTGGTAAAGATGGTGCTTTTCATAAGCGTTTGAGTAGTGCAAACATCAATACTGTGAAGGAATTTCTAACCGTACTCTGCACAGATGCTCAGAGTCTACGAAATGTGAGTTTACATCAGCCCTTTCCTTTTCATGCATGTTTGTGTGTGCGGGTGTAAATAAGTGGTCTCTCTAGCATATATTAGCCATTTACTTATAGATAATTAGTACACATTTAAATCTCTTTATAACTAACTTAACTGGTTCATATGGAAGAAGAGCCACAACAAACATTTCTACCTAGTACCTACACGGGAGGAAAAGAAAATGCACACATGGTTATGTATTTATGTTGTTAGATGAGCTGATGGACTATGTACATTATGTAGTCTGCAATGTACCATGTAGAATGTATAGACCTTCAAGTACCATAAAAGATAGTATCCTTAGTTCCGTCACAAGCAATCTTATCATTATCTTGGGGCACTAGCTTGATTTTTTTATTAGATAGGCTTTCATAAAAAAATATAATTCATATCCATGTAATTTCTATCCTCGTATCAAAACACTCTATAAAGGCAGAGGGATGATCATATCGATAATCAGTTTTTTTTTTTTTTTTTTCCAAAACGATTTCAATGTCTTTCATGGTATGAGCGAACATTTGAAAGATTCTCAGGACCCATCTTTTTTAGGCAGCACAAGGGAATTCTTAGGCAAGTTTCCTGTAACAGGGTGGGCCCATCTCATCTGTGATCTGCGTGAGGGAGGATCTGTTGAAGATTGTCTGTCATTCCTCCTGCTTTTATAGGCATTTTTCCTGTCTTTAGGGTTCCATCCCATTTTCATGCATAGCAGATGCTGCTATGGTTGGAAAATGCTTCAGGACATTACCTGTAATTAATAAGGACACTCTGCCCACTAAAGATCATTTCTAGATTGGATCATCTATCTGTTTCCTTTTCTTTTATACACTCGATTGGAGTTATCCATCAGATCTAGCCTCAGATCTACCCTTTGAAGCATTCAGTCATAAGATAAGAAGGCTCCCGGAGCTAATCCAGAAAGTGTGTTCATCATTATCCAGATTCTTGGATCCCTTTTTCTTTCCAGTTGAAACTTGGCCCTGTGGTGCATAGATCTTAGGATCTTCCATGAGGTCTACCTCTTCTATACAAGAAAATCATGCATGCAATTCGGTGAGGTGTACCTTTCCGTATTTCCTATCATTCCATCTCATTGATATGATAGCATAGTTTTCAGTTTTGTCTGTTTCATACCTTGTTTTGGTAACCTTTCTTTATTTCTCTCTCATTGATATAATAGCATAGTTTTCAGTTTTGTCTGTTTCATACCTTGTTTTGGTTTGACCCTGTACTGAAACATTTCGGCCAATTTGGCATTTTGGTGTTTCATTATGGAGTTCAATTTTGGTAATACTATGAAAAAATAAATATTTGTAATTAGAAAAGCAGTAAAAATGTGAAATGAGCATATAAATAATTGGTTTTAATATCAACAACCCATAATGTTATTTCTACATGTCAAATAAATAATGTATAAGCCATGTGTGTCATGAGTCATGCCAATGTGAAATGAGACATCTATTCCAAGCTCTTGTGCAGTTATCACCATCAGTATATAGCAAAAATACTATACAATAAACACATTTGTGCAATCTCTACATTATAGTAGGGCAAACTAGTACCTAAATCAATATGAAGAGTTTTTTTTTTTTTTTTTTTTTTTTTTTTTTTTTTTTTTTTTTTTTTTTATGGTTAAAAATGAAATGAAAAAAATTGCACCTCTACCTGCTTGACCAAAATCTGGGCTGAAACAGCTGCACAGGTCTAAAATATGTACTGAAACCTTTCCCTGGGTTGTTTGGTTCGGTCACTTGGCCTAAACGAACTGGATATGTCTACTATGTATGGTAGTAGTTAAAATAAGTGGAGATGAATTTGCAATTCTCCTGTTAAATAGGGATGTGGTGATTAGATATGTAGGTGAAGATAAATATGTAATATCTTAGTCACTAAGAGATAATGCTTTTTTTTTTTTTTTCTCTTTCCTAACTGGAAAGAAATGGAGAAAGTGGATCCCCTTGGCACAACCTTGTACAAGCCAACAGAGGAGAAGAGAACCATTAACCAAGACAGAAAGAAGTTGAGGACATACACTCGGTACATCGACTGCCTCCACCGATTACCAGAATCAAATCTTAACTGCATATGATAAAAAAGATCCCACTCCACATGACCATAGGCCTTTTCCCAATCAATTTAAAGATCACGGTCTCCTTTCTCAATCGTTTTCTAGAATCAATGGGTTCGTTGGTTATAAGAATACCATCCAAAATCTATTTGTTTCCTACAAAAGCCCCTTGAGAAGAACTAATAATGACTGGAAGTCCTTGCTTCAAACGATTGGCCAATACCTTGGATAACAACTTGGACATAATGGGTCTGTAGTATCGCAGCTCCACAGGATTTCTGCACCATCAGAATGAGAGTTAAAAAGTAGCATTGATTTCTCTATTCAACCAGCCTCTTTGTTGGAATTTTGAAAGCATACCAAGAAAACCCCACCTAGCCCGAATAAATGAAAAATTAAATCCATCTGGACCTGGAGCCTTATCAGCTCCACTTTCTTTGAGAGCCACAGTCTCCTCCTCCTCAAACTCTGTTTCCAACCAATCCTGCATCTTCACAAAAATCGAAGGGAAACATAGACCATCGAGCTTAGGCTTGTCAAAGTTCTCACTTTTGTATAAAATTTCAAAAAAAGAAGCAATTTCCTCCTTAATATCCTCCGACCCCTCTTTAACTCTCTTCTCCCTCCTAAAACGCCGAATGTGATTAACTCTCCTCCCCACATTAGCCTTTTGGTGAAAGAATTTAGTATTTTTGCCCCCTGCTTTGTGTCAAAGTTCTCACAATATTGTTGCATGAGAAGTGAACAATTGCATTTCTTTTTTCCTTTTTATTTTTTTATGAATAGTCACTTTTGCATTCCATCAGTGCAGGATAATCATCCTGTGATTTAACAATTGTACTGTTTGCACAAATATCTGCAGATATTGGGCAATGGCATGTCTGCTAAGATGTGGGAACTTACGGTGGATCATGCTCGGACATGTACTCTTGATGGCCATAATTACATGTACTACCCCAATACACAACAGAGAATGGGGGGAGTTGTCTTTAATGTTGTGGGGGAAGTGGTGGGACTGCTCTCCGATGGGCAATTTGTTCCTTGCAGTGAGCTTTCTGACATTCAAAAGGCAAGGATTTCTACTTGCAGTTTCATTAGGATTTGCCAGTTGTAATTACATGGAATACGTATCTGAGAGGACTTTATAGTACTATCCATGCCAAAAGTAGCTATCGTTTGCACTTCAGGTCCATTTATTGGGTAAGGTCCATTATAATCATGGTCTTTGTGGAAGTCTTGGCCAGTCCACCCATCAAATGTCAAATGGGCTATTGATGATGTTACAATGCCAAGGGCATGCGCAATAGACCCTACCTGATGGATCTCTGGAATGTTGGATGCGTGGACAAAAATGATTATTGAAACCGACATTTTGTCTGTGTCATTTGCTTTTCATAATAATTTATAATTTATGACACTGAAATTTTGGTTAATTGGTCTATCAGGAAGATGCACTAAAACTGGTAAAAGCTGCATTTGCACACTGGGATGATGTTGTCTTATATAAAGATGGAGCTATTGCTGGAAGCTCTTCACATGCGCCCACCATTTCTTTTCCTTCCAATGTTCTAACAGAGGAGAATCCGTACAGCAGTTTTCCTGATTCCCACAAATCAGGAGGATTTAGTTTTATCCGACCAAGTGTTTCATCGCCAGACTTCATTTCTTCCATGCTGTCCAGTGGAGGCCTCGGGAGCTCTGATGATTTTGCCTTGCATGATATTGGCAACATGGAATTCAGAAACGAACCCGAGCCTCACGGTTTTGCAAGCCATGACGTTTATAAGGATTCTAGAGGGTTGGGCAAGATCTCCAATTCTCTTACTTTTGATGCTGAATCTGTAAGCCAAACTTTCTGCAGTGAGGACCACTTTCGCTATTTTGACACCGAAATCTCCTCGCAACCTCAGACTCTCAGCTTGGTATCACAAGCTGATGTGAGTTGTTTCCTTCCAACACAAGTGCAGCGTGCAGCTGCTCATTGTAAAGCTCGTACTACATGGATGATGCTAAAAACTGTGCTGCTATGGAGATTTTCTATAAAGAGGATTGTGGCTAAGAAGAAAAAGAGTAGGATGCGCGAATTGGAGAGATATGGTTAGCTGGTGAAAGTTCTTATGAAAGGGTCTGTTACCAAGATGGTGTAGACTGGACAGTTACCTCCCTGAACTGCAACTGCCTACTGGAATTGCACGGTTTCAGTGTTTTGTATTAGATGTACATATTTCTTCGAGAGTAATGGTTTTACTTGATAAAAATAATGAGAACTTTGTAGTCACATGGTTTTCCCTATTACCAAAATGTACATGTACATATATAAAGCTGCTCTGTATAGATTATACAGATAAACTATGGCTTGCATTTTTTCCCGCCATGAATAAAGCTGCTTTTAACTTCAACTTCCCTCCAGAGTATTTTTGTTTTGTCTTTTCCTACTAGTTATGGTTTAGATGTCTCTTATGTTGGTATTGTGAACAACCACCTGTAATAGATTAATCATAATTAGCCTATTAATTGATGATACATGCATATGTAATGCTCCGTTTTACAGATAGATTTCTCATGACAGGATTTATGCTATAATTGAATCTTGGCTACTAGATGTCTCCACGCCAAATCCACTTGTGGATCCATTGGAGTTTTTTTTTTTTTTTTTTACCTTCCCCTACAGATTGGTTGCTTACATTACATGCGGTTGCTACATTACATGCTATACAATCTGACCCAACTACCATGGAGGGAAAGTCTGTGTACAACCTCAGAAAACCAGTTAGGCCAAAATTTCCTTTCTTCCAACATTTAAAAAGATTTTTCACATAATTACAGATAATTTAACTTATTTTTATATTTTTCTCGCGAAAAAGCAGTTGCATCAAAGTAAAGTGTTTATGCAATCTTCATATATATTTTTTTTTCTGCGGAAAACTCACCACACAAATGTGCCCAAATATAATCCTTATTCGGAAGTAATAGAAGCTGATTCATAGACCTAATGGACTGCTTAAGAAAAAAAAAAATTATATATATATATATATATATATATATATATAAAGACCGTATAAGGAAACAAAAACAATTTGAGCCCTCCTACTGCATCATTGTTAGAAATTAGAATCAGTCTCAACTATGCACAGGGCCTGAAAATGAATGCAAAAATCAGCTATACTCCACACAAAGTTTTAGGTCCCAGCCCTTAATTAATGGTCCTCCCAAAATATGTGTTCACTATGTTTGGTTCAAATTTTTTCATTGACCCACTAAATGCTCTGCTCCATCCAACGGTGGATTAGCGACATTCCAAAATCGGCCCCCACTGCTCGCTCGCTCGCTCGTGTATTTGAAAAAAAAGCTTATCCACGCCACGCCAGGCGTCTTCGTTTCCTACTCTTTAACAGTAACACTCATCAGTTGTATTTTCAGCTAATCTCATCAGTTCTTCCCACCATCCCTAGCCCCAGTTGAATTGAATGTGATATGATATTGTTGTAATCAGATACAGAGAGAGGCCATGGCAGCTCTGTTTCCTTCTCTCCCTTTCTCCAACAATCCCATTCCTCCTCTAACACCAACTTCCTCATCCTCCTGCCTTGTATTCATCACCCACAAAACCCCCTTTCCAACACGAACCAGCACCACCACCACCACCAGCGCCAGAAACAGCCTCTCTCCTCCTCGCGCCAAACCCAAAGAGCTGGTCTTGGGGAACCCATCTGTAACAGTAGAGAAGGGCAAATACAGCTACGACGTCGAAACCCTAATCAACAAGCTCAGCAGCCTCCCCCCACGCGGGAGCATCGCCCGCTGCCTCGACGTCTTCAAGAACAAGCTCTCCCTCAACGACTTCGCCCTTGTCTTCAAGGAATTCGCCCACCGCGGCGACTGGCAGCGCTCCCTCCGCCTCTTCAAGTACATGCAGCGCCAGCTCTGGTGCAAGCCCAATGACCACATCTATACCATCATCATTGGCGTTCTAGGACGCGAGGGCTTACTTGACAAGTGCCAGGAGGTGTTCGATGAAATGCCCCAGCACGGGGTCGCCCGCTCCGTCTTCTCCTTCACTGCCCTCATCAACGCCTATGGCCGCAATGGCCAGCACCAGGACGCTCTTGACCTCCTCCACCGTATGCGCAGCGTAGAGCGCATTTCGCCCAATATCCTCACCTATAATACCGTAATTCACGCCTGTTCTCGTGGGGGGCTTGATTGGGAGGGGCTCCTAGGCCTCTTCGCCGAGATGCGGCACCAGGGAATTATCCCTGACATTGTCACCTACAACACCCTGCTCAGCGCCTGCGCTGCCCGTGCGCTCGGCGATGAGGCGGAGATGGTTTTCAGGACCATGAACGAGGCAGGCGTTGCCCCAGATGTCACCACCCACACCTACCTCGTCCAGACCTTTGGGAAGCTCGGCCGGCTGCAGAGGGTCTCCCAACTGCTCGACGAAATGGCTGACCGGGGCAGCCCCCCAGAAGTCAGCTCCTACAATGTTCTCCTTCAGGCGCATGCCCGGGACGGGTCGACCCAGGAGGCCATGGCTGTTTTCAGGCAGATGCAGGGTGCTGGGTGTCCCCCAAATGCGGCCACTTATCGGATACTGTTGAGTCTCTATGGTAGTCACGGGCGGTATGATGATGTGAGGGATCTGTTCTTGGAGATGAAGGTCAGCAGCACCGAGCCGGATGCGGCTACTTATAACATCCTTATAGAGGTTTTTGGGGAAGGGGGCTATTTCAAGGAGGTTGTCACTTTGTTTAATGATATGGTGGAGGAGAATGTGGAGCCTAATATGGAGACCTATGAGGGTCTGATATTTGCCTGTGGTAAGGGTGGTCTTTATGAGGATGCCAGACATATTCTCTTGCATATGAATGATAAGGGAGTGGTGCCTAGTCCTAAGGCCTACACTGGAGTTGTGGAAGCTTATGGGCGGGCGGCTCTTTATGAGGTACATTTTAGCTTAGACAGAAAGAAGTGCCTGCATTTCCTGGTTCCCATTTCTCAAATCGATTTTATGAATGCTTGCACGTAAAATTGCCAGCGTTTCTTGATTCCCATTTCTCAAATCTATTTTATTAACACGTCTAGGTGATTGCTTTTAGATGTAATTAGATGCTCCTGAAATTGATTCTTGTATTCCTTTCTGTGTGATGATTATGCAGGCTATGGCCGTGAAATGACTTACTAATCTTGTATTTTAGGAAGTTTTATTCTTAGAGAACTCATTTAATTATAATATGTTTTAGTTTAGTAAGGAGTCTTGGCCAATTATTTTTAGGAGTGATAATTAGGATGCAATTTCTAATTGGGAGTTGAAATTTTTGTCAACCCTAATTAGAAGAATGTCCAATTAAGAGCTAATTTTGTTGATTGCCAACTATATAAAGCTTACAAAGGCTCCCCAAAGAATTCAATAAATTTCTTTCTCCTTGTCTATCTTGAATAATGAAATAAAAGTCTTGAGTGATGATTCTTGTGCATCTTCAATGCGTGAAGACTCCATTGGCATGTCTTCAAGCAAGCTCTACATCTATTCACTCTCCATTTGATGACCATCGTCTGTGACACCCAGATACTTATACATCCTAGAGTATTCATATTGGACTAATATGAGTCATGACACCTCAGTACTCAATATAGTTCTTCTAGTTTTCTTACTCCCTAACATAAAAAATGTTACAAAGTAATGCAAATGATAATGGTTTCATTAATTCAATAATGATCAAAAGGAAAAAAAAAAAAAAAAAAAAGAGGAAGCCATATCCATACCTGTGTTCTAGATTTTTGGATGTGCTGAGTCATGTCCTTGACCCATATCCATCCACATATTGTAAGAAACCATATACTAACCCAAAAGCTTAAGCTGATAGGTGGAAGTCCCATATAGGTATATTAAGAAATGTCAAGCCTATTACTTAGGCGATGTGGGATGTAGGACTTCCCAACACTCCCCCTCACGTGCAGGCCCAACAGATTTCATGGACGGGTTGGTCACGTGGGCTTGACATGTCTTATATGGTATCAGAGCGGGTTCCAATCCCGTTGTTCTTGTGTAGCCCATGTGCACTTCCCAACACATATCCGTGTTTGCATCCATATTTGGCTTCATATTTTATATTACTTAAGACACCCTTGGATTCATGAACTGCATCCATTTCTTAGTCTCATAAAGTTGACAAGGGTTTGTTTTTGTGAGATTTTGGTTCAGAAGAAAGAAGGAAAACCCACAGGATCATATTCTGTTTGCTCTGTTTCAGGAAGCTCTTGTAGCATTTAACACAATGCAGGAGGTAGGCAGCATGCCAACTGTTGACACTTACAACTCTCTGATATACACATTTGCTGGTGGTGGGCTTTTTATGGAATCGCAGGCGATCTGGCTGAAACTGAAAGAATCAGGAGTGCAGAAGAACACAGATACATTTAATGGGCTCATTGAAGCTTTCAGCCAGGGGGGGCAGTTTGAAGCCGCTTTGAAGGCGTATCTGGAAATGGAGAAAGAGAGGTGCAATCCCAATGAGCGGACAATCGAGGCACTTCTGCATGTCTACTGTTCTGCAGGACTTGTTGATGAAAGTAGAGAAAGGTTTATGGAGATACAAGCATCAGGAATTATGCCTAGCATCATATCGTACTGCATGTTGGTATCAGTCTATGCAAAAAGTAACAGGTCAGCTTTCTACCCAGCATTCTGTTTTCTGATTTTCATCCATTGAGGATTGCTTTTTTGCTATTGCATCCCATGATCACCTGTAACTTGTAATTTGGTTTTCTGAAACTGACACAACGGTAAAGATGGGAATTTGGTAATGACATGAATTTGGCTCCCACATGAAATTATGAACTGACTCAAGGGTAAAGATGCAACATGCCAGATCGGTTGTGCTTAAGCCTGGCCCTTTCTGACATTACTTTGGACACACTACATAATTGCCATATAAAGCTCTTGACTTGCTAATGACCAGGACTCTTATCTTTAAACACCAATTAGGACTCTTAAAAATTATGAACTGACTCGGGTAAAGATGCAACATGCCAGATCAGTTGTGCTTTTAAGCCTGGCCCTTTCTGACATTACTTTGGACACACTACATAATTGCCATATAAAGCTCTTGACTTGCTAATGACCAGGACTCTTTATCTTTAAACACCAATTAGGACTCTTAAAAATGTCACATTGGACCTAACATGGAGGAATGCTGTCTGGACCCTAACTAATAAGACAACAAGTACAAAGTAGACTGCGTCTTGTGCAATATCAAATCATAATATAGAGTAATGGGACTCATTGGCTTGGTTTTGGGTCCCTCCTTATTCTTCCAACGCTATGAATTACATCAATAACCAATGGAAACACGTACTTTGAGGATCAAAAGTGTCAACAACATGGAAGTACTATCAGTGGAGGTTCCACAAAAGTAGAGAAGTTCAACATGAATGTGTGGGAGACTTATGAGAGATGTCTTGAATGGGAACGGGAGTCTAAGGGTAACACCTAAACACCAATGTTTAAGAAAAATAAAAAAAATAAAGGAAAGTTTGGCCATTGCCTTTATGGAATAAAAAAATAAATAAATAAAAAAGGGGATACCCCATATAGATTTTTGTTCTTCGTAGATGATCAGTGATGCCCAAATATGGATATGTACACGGATATAGGGATCAGGGATATGACTCTAACATCTAGGACACAAATATGGATACAACTGCTCTAAATTTTTCTTCAGATATCTGAATTAATGAAAATATTATTGTTTATATTCTTTCTAATATTCTTTATTTAAAATGTGAAAAACTAAAAAGATAATATGAAATAATGGTCTTGGCAAGTAGGATATGTTAAACTTGTGCCCCAGAAGCATCGGTGCAGTATTATGTTGGGCATGTATAAGAATTAAGAACCAAGGGGTGTACATCTTAGGCTTTGATATCCAACTTATCCCTTTGGGGGCTGACTATGTCTACAAACCAAACACTTCAGAGGAATGTGAAACAAAAGTGATTTATTCTTGAGTGTGTGAATTCCCATCCCAGACACCTTACAGCATGCAATTCGATATAAGCAGTGCGTAAGGAGGAAAACTCATTTCAGCTATATTCAAATAAGTGGTCTAAGATACTATCCTATTTTTAAGCAAATATCAACAAGCATAGTTTCTCCCCATTATTAGATATTAAGATGTTAATATTAGTATCAATTTTAATCTTTTACGATCTTACAGAAGATCCTTAACGTAGAGAAGATCTTATCTTTTAGTTCTCATTATGTAAGTCTAGGTCGATCTATTTCATTTAAAAAATTAATTATAATAATGAGAGGTAGAGATATATTCAATTCGGGATATACCCCTCATATCAAAATAAATGTGTAGAAGGAACCACATTTAGTTTAAGATGGAAAAGGTGTGTAACGTTTAGCCAACTAGAATGTTTCATAGTGAGGATCCATTATTTCACTGGACTCAAACGAGCTAGGCATTAACAACTTAAAGACTAGACATCGGCACTTGACCGACTCAACAGCGGTAATACACTATGCTCTCTCTACTAACCAAAGCAGTGGCATCTGTTCATATGGCAACTGTTGTCAACTTATGAATATTGAGTATGCCCAGTGATGTCAATTCTCTCTTCAAAGTTCAATCACTAATTTAAAAGAGCCATATAACTAATGAAGAGTAATTACAGTAATGGTGGTAATACATGCTCTAAAGAGTAAGAAAATAATATCCTCTTCCAGTTTAAATGGCTAAATGAAGAGGATGGGGACAGGTTGGATTAGGCACCAATATGAAGACTAATCACTCTTATTATGTAACCCATAAAGACAAATGACCTAACCATTCTAATCTTAATTTCATGCTTCTCGTTTCTTGGTCTTACAAGCTATCTGCATTGCGCCTGTTTTAATGAGGCTGTTCTGTTATATACGAGAATTACTCCATATGCTAGGATTTCTACTGTTATTTTCTCAGTGCAACCTGCGGTAAATTTACAATGCAGCCTTATTTTGTTCTGCCTTTGTGATTATGTGTCTCACAGCCATTGGTTCATTTATGTAATT
The DNA here is from genome assembly GCA_003546025.1 of Camphora micrantha. NCBI lineage: Eukaryota > Viridiplantae > Streptophyta > Magnoliopsida > Laurales > Lauraceae > Camphora > Camphora micrantha. Next base: position 58,924,843 of record QPKB01000002.1, on the reverse strand, counting down.
TTAGGTGGGATGATGCCTACATGCTTCTAGAAGAAATGAAAACAAGTAGGAATTCAAATGCTCACCAAGTAATTGGAACAATGATTACTGGGGATTATGATGACAACTCCAATTGGCAGATGGTTGAGTATGTCTTTGACAAATTCAACTCACAGGGTTGTGGTTGGGGATTGAGATTTTATAACGCACTTCTGGAAGCACTTTGGTGGTTGGGCCAAAAGGCACGGGCTGCAAGGGTGCTCCATGAAGCAACAAAACGTGGACTTTTTCCTGAGCTGTATCGTCAAAGCAAGCTTGTCTGGTCTGTGGATGTGCACAGGTAGTGTGTTGCATACTTGCCCACTTGCACATGCTTCAGTAATAGGCATATGTGCCAGTCTGTTAAACTGTCTGCTGCCACTGCCAAGTATGAAGTCCACGTGTGGTCCTCCTACATTAAACTTTTTCATTCTGCACGTGCAAAATTGGAAGCTTGCATGTGGTCCATTCATCAAGTTTCTGAATTTTAACCCTTCCACTCTTTGAATTCTCCCATGATGCATTTTGTGTTCTCTCCTCAGGATGTCAGTGGGTGGTGCTCTTACAGCCATATCTGTGTGGCTAAATGACATTTACGACATGTTTACAAGTGGAGAAGATCTTCCTCAGCTGGCTACTGTTGTTGTTGTGTAAGCACTTAGGATCAAAAGATGCAAATATTTGTTAAAACTTCTTCAATTTAATTTCCTTGTAGATTGCTATCTCATTTGCATATCAAACTGATCATATGCCTTTCTACTCATCAGGCGTGGATATATGGAGAGGACCTCCATCACAAAGGACATTGCAAAGGAATTTCCCGTTGCCAAGGCTGTACATTCCTTCCTCAAGGACAACATCTCACCGTCCTTCTCCTTCCCTGGGTGGAACAAGGGTCGGATTGTCTGCCAGCGGTCGCTGCTGAAACGGTTTCTTGTGTCGACTTCAGAACCATCTGTGGAAGGCTCTATGAAAGAGAAGTTGGTCACAATTACTGATTTACCTTTTCCCAGCCCTGGGTCAAGGAAATTTACAGAAGAGATCAAAAGTGGTAAACACAATGATGAGAAATCTGAAATTGGCTTCAGAACAAGAGAAGAGCTTCTGACTGCCCCAACCTGAATGAAATTCATCTTCTGGCTTCCTAATTTGACAGCCAGCCTTTCTGTTTTCTCATTCTTGATGCCTATGCCTATGCTTGCAGGGGACTTATTGGGTCAGGAAATGTAGAGTTTCCTGATGCTCAATTTACATACAAGCAGGACAGTGATCCATGTCTACCATGTGTGTCCTGCTGTCAATGATAATTAGGGGCCGATTGGGTGAGAAAGAACTTAAGAAGTGGGGATTCCCTACAACGCGGGGAGTGTAGAAGGAACTGGAGCTTGAGAGTCACTCTTTTGACGGGGACAAAGTTGATGAGACTTAAATGGGAAACAAGTGTTTTCTCGTTGGTTGAGAGGAGAATAGTGTATCTCCTTTTAAAAAATGATTGTTAAAGAGGTGAAGGGTGTAAGATATATGGTGGAGTTTTTGATGGGACCCTAACATTCCTAAGATTGATTTGATAGGGTGATGGCCGGGTTTCATTTTTCATCTCCCCTTAATTTATTTTCCATTAATTGAGATGTTATTTGATAGTCAATTATAAATTTTCGACTCTGTGTTTTTTTTTTTTTTTTTTTTTTTTTTTTTTTTTTTTTTTTTTAAAATTTAATTTTAACTACTTTTAGGGTTACATTTCTTAGTCATTTCAATCATGCAAACAAATTGGCACTGAATTATGGGTAAGATTGTCAAAGGGCCTTGCGCCCTTGTTATGCTCCGGACATGCTGGCTTTGGTTGGGCCAAAGCCCTGAGAGGGCATGCACATGCACTACTTATACCTTAACCTGCCCTTGTGGGCCAGGGAAGAATTTTTTTTATTTTTATCAAAACTATGCAATCTCCCTTTTTCCCCTCTATAACTAGCACCACTCATGGGTTGGATTTGGGATATGGTTTTAGGCTTTTGTGATGATTTTTGCAAAAAACAATGTTTATATTGCATCCAATAGAAAATTGATATTAGATTTGGGCTCCCTCCCTCTGCGAATCACCTCCTAGTGTCAAGAATGGGTTATGCAAAAATTCTGCTTCATTTGATTATCCTAACCTCTGATTTGAAGGCCTCAAAAGGGTAACTGGGTTTTCACCATGCATTTTATTTTTCCATGAAATCCAACGTGTTGAATAAAGGTTATGTGAGTTACTAATCGGGCTGGCGCCAGTCCTAAAGGAGTTGGATTGATCATAGTGGGGCCCCATTTGCATATGGTTAAATGGTATAAACGGGAACAATGAAATTTAGATAAAACCCAAATTGAGTCGTTTTAGCCAGTGTACATAATAAGGGGGCTTGATGTAATGGGATAACAGGATCAAGCAAGTAATCCAAGGCTGAAGGTCTCTTGTTTATTTATTTATTTTTAATTATTATTTAAACTATCTCTCTGCAGATTGTGGATACTGTCATCAATGGAAGGGACCTGCTATATGTTATACACTAGGGCACCTTCAAATTCCCAAATAGAAGGGGAAAAAAATGAGTCTAGTGCGGATGAGAATGTTGAGATGAATAAATGGTGAAACTAGGAAAGATAAAATAAAAAATAAGCACATTTAAGAGCACTTAAAGATGGCATCAATATGTGATAAATTAAGAGAAGTTTGTTTGAGACGGTTTAAACATGTTTAACACGGACTAGCAATGGCTTTTACCTACGTAAAGGATGAGGCTGGAGAGGACATATATGGAAGTGATAAGGATAGATTTAAATAATTACAAGCTAACAAAAAAATTGGCCCTCAAATGGGGAAATAGGATTCATTTAACTATATGACCACTGGACAAGGTTTTCATGATGATGGTAATATAGAAGCGTATTATACATTATTTATACATTATATATACATGGAAAACGTTCACCTGTGCTCTACACTCTTGTAGATCTGAACTGCATACATGAGATTCAGATGGTGGGTCCCGCTTGTGGGGATGCTCAGATGTGCAATGTGTGTACATAGTGCATCGGTGAATATTTTCCTAATACTAGGTCGAATTCTATATCCAAAGCTCAAACATGAATCTGAATCTAATTTGACATGGCTTTCAAAAGTTTAGGTTAGAGCCTAACCTAACCTACTAAAGTCCAACTCAAACTTGCGTTTTTTTTCTTTTCCCATCAAGTTAAGTTCGTAGATTTGAGTGACCTGGCCCATAGAATGTGAAATCTTGAGCCCATAAAATCATCATGACCTTTTGATCCATGACACTAAAATTTAATGGTTTAGAGGCATCATTATATTATGATTTCAAAACACCGATGAAGAAAAGTTGGATCAATGTCAAACTTGGACTTATGACTATTCATTGGAGAGTATTGTATGTGAAAAGACTTGATTAATGCAACATGAGTCCTATAACAAAAAAGAAAAGGGGCGCAAAAAGGGTGTATTTTAGAATTCCCTATACTTAATATCCAAAAACTAATGTAGTAGCCTATCAACATCAATCCGGCATTTTTTTTCCGCAAAAGATAAGTTACTCACACACCCAACCTGCACATACTGACCCAAATTTTTTACCATTGATCCTAGTTGTATATGTGAAGAGAGGTGCCTCATCTACAGAGCTAGAAAATGCACAAAGTAGGCTAGCCCATCACCCTAACCATGGCCCATTGAAAAAGGGCCCACCTTGGAAATTTTCTAAAGAAGATAAAATACAAAAGTCTCGGTCGAGAAACCAAAGATCCCTGTTTGTTTGTATCTATATCTATCGTTCTCCGATTGCAGAAAGCAGAAACTGATCTGAAACGTGTTTTTGTTGAAATGCCGACTCCCAAATCAAAGATTGGATTTGGGGCGTTGGCTCTCCTTCTCCTCTTCATATCCACACCCGCCATGTCCAAGATCAGTTACAGAGAATCAGCAAAGAAGAAATACCTGAGCGAGAAGGTCAGAGAAATGTGAGTATGCAGAAAAACTTCCATTACCAGCTGCTTTCACCTTGTAACTCTCCGCTTTTGATCTTTTAGCTTCTGTTCTCATCTGGGTTTTCTTTTAGAAGCTTTGGTTTTTCTCCTATTACATACAATCGTTTTTGTTATTGGAATCTCAGCGTTGGTTTTTTTCAAATATGTTATAAAAGTGGGTGCTTTGGTTGTTTGATTAATGCTTTCCTGGAATCATGTGATGCTTGATTGAATGTCATTGGTCGATGATATTGACCGTCCATCAGCTGGGTTTTGTTTTGGATGGATCATTGGCTACAAACCATATAGATTGAATTAGATTGGGATGATTCTATATCTACCCATCCAATTGGTGGGTGTGGGTGTTTCCTGTCCATTTGTTGGTGGTCAGTTGGATGGTCAGCTAAGTTTGTCCCCAACCAGTGAGATTTTGCTCCTGTGACCGATCTGCAGTGGGACCCACCTGGCGAATAGTTCAGATAATTGACCAGAGTGCTGCCCTTACCCAATTGAGTGATTCCATGTAGTTATATGAAGCACAATCTCATCTCTTTAATCACTAAAAGCAAAGAAGTACTTACAATTTAGCATTCTCTTCCTTTTTCAGGTTTTATCATGCATATGACAACTACATTGCTCATGCTTTTCCGGTCTGTAAAGTGTAACCTCCCTACTATCTGTTACATTGTTAAATTGATCTTTTGTCTGTAACCCCCTATTATTTTCTAGTATAGTTAAAATTGATCTTTTGTTTGTTGATTATATTTTTTCTGCTTGATTGTTATGCAGCATGACGAGTTAAAGCCTCTTACAAAGACTTACACTGACTCGCTTAGTGAGCTAGGAAATCTGAAGGTGTTCACTGTTAATATCTTACCTATTGTTGGTTGGTGATGGACAAATCTATTTATAAAAGAAAAAGAAATATTGTTTTTGTAGTCACCTCTCCCTTCTCATTTTCAGCTTGAGCACTTACCCCAGAACTATAATGGATCAGCCTTGACTCTTATTGAGTCGTTATCGAGGTTTGTACATGTATTCTTAATATGTTCTGCTTGTTGTCTTTGTGTATTTCATTTCTGGATATATTTCATTTTGGTGACAATTTTGTGATTTTCAATATGCTACTATAACACTGATGTCGTTGCGTACTTCTTTTCTGGATAAATTTCATTTTGGTGACATTTTTGTGACTTTCAATATGCTAAAATAATACTGATGTTATCATGCCTTAAAGTAGTTAGTTTACCACACCTTTAACGCCTAGGCATTTTGGGTGTATTGGTTAGCAACTTTGAGATGGTATTAGAGCTAACATGTCCCGGGTTCGAATCCGCGCAGGGCAAAAAAAGGCCCCATGCCGCCGCGTCTTGTGCGGGTGTGTGCTTCGAGTCCGCGGGGGGGGGGGGGGGGGGTGGTTGGGGTTGGGGTTGTGTTGTTATTGTGGATTTCTGTGAATTTCATGTGATTTTCTATGCAAACTAACCACTTAACATCATGTGAATTTCTATGATTACATGCTACTATATAACTGTATTGGTACTCTTCACCTTTCAACTTGGTTTCCATGATTGACCTTGAATATTTGTTTGTTCTAAGCTTGCTTTTGGTTTATAAATTGACTTTCTTAACTATGAAGTTATTGTAGTGACCGCTAAAGATTCATAGTTTTCCTTGTACCTCTCTCATTTCCTGCAGTTGGGGGGGTTTTAGAAATTTCATTGTTTGTATAGGGGGTCTATGGGTATGAAAGCTGTAGAGATTTTGGGGCTATAATAGTAAGTACTTCAATTGCCTGAGGAGATTTTACCGGTCAAGTTTTTAGTGTTCTTTGGGATTAATAAGCTTCTAGCTTTGTTTCTCTTAATGTTTGAATTAGGTGACTTAGGCCATAAATTTTTTTCTTGTTCTTTTTTTCCCCAGAGTGGTAACTTAAATTTATTCAATAAAGAAATGAGAGACAACCAGAACACTTGCATGAATACCAAACTAAAAAACACATGCCACAAAAGGGTAACACAAACCCGAGCCCTCAAAATTTTCATGAGCGTACCAGCATTTTGAATTTGATAGTCATTTTGTTTGTGAGAAGGTTAGTACTAGGTCAGTTCCTTTGGTTGGGGTCTTAAATTTAATGTTGACAGAGGGTGACTAGAGGAAAGCCGGGACCTGCTGGTATAGGAGGGGTTCTTCATAACAGCAAAGGGGAGATTTTACTCATGTTCTATAAGAATGTGGGAGTGAGGGGCTCTAATGAAGCGGAAGTCTTTGCTATTCGGGAAGCCCTTCAGATTTATTCTAACCATTATCATGATCTAATATAGTCACTAGGTCAGTAAGAATCAAGGTCATGGAACTTCCAGTTCTACCTTAATGTGATTAAGCATTTGACATCTCTTCTTGAGGTTCGTCTTCTTCATGACGTTCAATCCACGAATAGTATAGCAGATGCTTTAGCTAAACAAGGGTTGGAGAGAATAGTTTCTTGGGTTGCGTTAGTTATATTGGGGTTTGGGGTTGGGCATTTAGCTCTTACCCCCTTATTTTTGTGGTCTCAGCTGTGTTTTTACTTTGCATTTTTCTTGTCTTTTCATAAAATTTAACCTTACTGATAAATATAAAGAAAAAAGGAGGTTACCACTAGGGTTATTTGCATGCTTTTTTTGAAGTCCAAGGAATAGACACCTGAATCCTGAATCAGTGGAAGAGTATCATGAACAAGCTGGGCATGATCAATATATATGCTCCAGCTTGAGGTGTGTTAAATAATAAAGAAGGTTATTCTAGTTCTGTGTCTCTCAGAGTTATTATTTTGCATTTTGTTCCCAAGCTATTTTATAATCAGAGCTAAGTGGTGTCATCTCGTTATAAGTTTTCCTTTTATGTTTAATGATATAACCTATATGTCTTTAGCAAGAGACTATTCTTTTGATTCTCACACAAATCACAATCTCACAAGAAGGGTATTTCCATTACCTAATTGGTATGTCATTTTATGGTAAGGATTCTATTTGTTTTCATTCTCATGCTAATTTTTGACATTGACAAGGTGGTATGGGCTGCTGGATATGAAATAAAAAATAGTTTTGCTACTTGATTTTCTGTATGATGCCAAATAGTCATCATTAGGGAGATGATTTGGTTTAATTGAATTCTCTATTGCATCGGTTGGTAAACCGTGAAGTAATCCATTGTTGATCTGTCTCTGGTTCAAGCTCAAATACAAGACTGCGTATCTACTCAAGAATAAGTATATCAATGAGATAAAGATCAGAAAGAGAGGTCCCTACTTCGCTTGTACTAAAAATGTTTTTCTGGACACTGAAAATTCTGTAAAGTAATTTGGAATGACAGTCCATTAATGTTGTTTATGTCTAAAATTAAGACACGCCAGTAGATCTAACCTGCGGTAACCTTGACTAATTTTAGCCCTCAAAGCTCCTTTGTACAGTCTGATAAAACCAATTTTTTTGACATTTTTTTAACTATATATTTAAAAAAAAAAAAACACCAATGAAGCCCATGACGGGAACCCCAAAAAATGCTACATGTAGGATTGGGATGTGATAGTTGAAATTTTTTTTCCCCCAATTTATTGAGAAGGATAGTTGGAAATCCACATTCTGTTTTAAGCAGAAAGTTTGAAATCCATATTTTTCACTTTTTTGTTAATGGCTTATCATATATGAAATTTTGTCATCCTTTCTGGCTGGGTTTTCCTAATTGAAACCTATGTTTCTGTTAGAGAGGTAGGAAATGAGTTTGAATTTTAAATAAGTTTGAGTTTGATTATGTTTGAATTAGAATTTGATAGGTTTGATATAGTGTTTTGATAAGATTAATTATTCTGTCATATCTTATTCACTCTTTTTTTTTTATAAGATTAATCATTATCTTATTCACTCTTTTTTTTTATAAGATTAATCATTATCTTATTCACTCTTTTATTAATAGAGGATGTTTCCATTAATGTAATACGGGTGGTTCAATTTACGAAAATACAGCCTTAAGAATTTTTACATGGTATCAGAGTCATGGCTCGGTAGCAATACTATGATCTGGCCGGCCCTGGTCATGTCCTTGTTGCTTCCAGAACTTCAAATTCAAATAAAAAGAAATCAAACATCATCCATCATCCACGCATTTGTCCAAGCCTCATGATCTTGCCATCTTCATCAAGTTGCACTATTTAACACTTCTGGACAAGATCACAACAAATTTGATCTAGTGGGCCACTGGTACCAATAGACTTAGGAAGAGGGAAATGTGATACAGTGAGAGAGATGAACTTCACAAGATAGGTGGATCACCAGTATAGCATTAAGGATGCTTTGGTAGGATATCGATAGAGACCAAGAGATGTCTAACTTGATATGATCGATCACATGATCATTTCTTCAAATGATGATGCAATTACGGGAGGGTTTTAGAGAGGTAGGAAATGAGTTTGAATTTTAATTTAGTATGAGTTTGATTGGGTTTGAATTAGAATTTGATAGGTTTGAATTAGTTTTTGATAAGATTGATTATTGTCTTATCTTATTCACTCATCTATAAATAGAGAATTCCACTAATGTAATACAATATGTGTTGAATTTATGTAACTGTAACCTCAAGAATTCTACAATTCCCCTGGTTTCTATTCATTTTTTGTCTTGATGTATGATCTGATGGACCCATTGTACGTGTCGGTAGGGCCTCATACCTATGCCTGCATCACCCACAACATCAAGCTTGTCTTTAGTCAAATTAATTATTGTTATATAGTGGAAGGGCATGAACTTGTGAGGGGATGTTCACATTTTATCAAGTTCTTTGTTTCTTTGCATTGGTACTTTTGCTAAGGCTTCATAGTTCGTGGACCTTTTTGCTTACAAACTGTTTATGACATAGCTACTTTAAATCTGTATCAGGGAGTTCAATCGTTGTTTTGATTCACAGTTTCTTATCTTGTGTGTTTTGTTATAGCTACTTTATGTCGACATCAGCAAGTTGGATCATTGTGTGCATAATTTCTTACCTCGTAAGTTTTGCAGTCTTGTAGTCATGGGTAACAACACAGAGTTTGAACGAGCTGTCCTGTGGCTTTCTGAGAACCTTACATTCGATGTAGATGCTCGGATAAATTTGTTTGAGGTATCTGGCTAAATAGAGTTGTATGTTTAAAACTCATTCTTAGAAAGTGGTTTATATCAGTAATCATTAGCTTGTTAGTGGCAGTTACAATTATATTCATCTCATAACGAGTTAAATGTCTAGTGCTTAATGGTGTTTTTTCCTCTTCTGTTTCCACTATGTAGTGCAACATAAGAGCTCTTGGCGGGCTGCTCTCTGCACATATTCTTGCAACTGATTCTACAAACAGGTTAGTTCTGGGAATGTATAAGAACCAGTTGCTTAGTCTGGCAGAAGACTTGGGGCGACGTTTTCTTTGTGCATTTGATACTCCTACAGGCTTGCCATATGCATGGATTAATCTAAAGGTACAGCCTAGAAGCATGCTTCTAAATTCGAGTAATAGTTTAATTGTTCAACCTAGATGATTGAGCTTATATTTTTAAGCTGCATATGATATGCTGTAAGATTGCTAACCAAATTATATGCATAAATGGATTTCTGCAGAATTAAATAAGTTCTCAATACAAAATATGTGCGCACAGGAACTGTTAAAATCTCCATGTAATTGAAAGTTATAAATTTAAGTTCTGAAAAGGGTCCTAGGAGTTTATAGAATTGAGGAGTGAAATTGATCTCTTCTTGGAAAGTAATGGCATTGTGGTATTGAATCGGATGCATTCTGGAGGCCGGGAACTATCAGAAAGAGGAGGCCCATAGTGGAATATACAAGCAGATCTATGGCACTTGATATCTTGATATTTGCAAAAACCCGCATGGCCTAGGCAAATTGTTCAAGCTTTGAACTGACTAAACCTTATTTCCATTGATGTTTATCTGTTAAAAAGTTAATCTTTGTAATTGATTAGATTCTTTTTCTATTTTTAAATGTTTTATTGTTACGAAAGTAGGACTTTTATTTAGAAGATGCTTTAGAAATTCCTTGTATAGGGACTATAACTGAGAAATTTGTGACTTGTGACAATGGCAAGCCAACCTATAAACATTTAAGCCATGCAGCACTTTTAAATCATCAACGTAATTCAACTTTCTCTCATGAACAAGTGGCTACATTAGATTTACCTCATACAGGATCTTGTTTACCCAATAGACTCCGGATGATCCTAAAAGAACATGGGAAGCTCAATTTCCAAGTATTGGAGTTGATAATGAAAGGATATATTCAGGAGATCACGATTTTGTATGCAGTTCCAACACTCTGACGCTTAGAAATGTGGATCATAGTGAATGTGTGTAGATACCCAATTCATTGATAAGATCACAATATATTTATATATTCATGATACCCTGACTAGATATGCTTGATTTGTTAGTGTGAAAGTGTTATCCAATATTCTGATATCCCAGTTGTTTTATCCAGACATCTTCATCACCCAAGCATTTCGTGGATTGAGTAACTATGATTCTACCTTGGACATTAGAGAATTTATCGTCATTTCTTCATTTGAACAAAATCCTTAATTGATGAACCTGCAAAAGGGGTGACTTCTTACATTTCAACATTTCAACATGAAATTCTTCTTTCTTTGATCTCCCTTCTATTAAGTTTTCCAAAATTCAACCACTTTATTTGGATCATGTGCAGTCTTGTATTTGAACAAATGCAAAACCTATATTCCTCCTTATAACTCAATTGACAGGAATAAAAATATTAGAAGTAGTGCCTACTCACAAAACAAAGTTCAATGGTTGAAGATGTAATTAAGAATCAAAATATTGGTTGCAGTGGGCATATTGGCTGGTGGTGAAAATGATATTTATCCAACCAAAACTAGGCAGCATAGTTATTAGAGACCTTTCACACCCTCCTTAAAAAGCAAAAAACTAAAAACAAAACAAAAAAAAAAAAAAAAACCCTCATACATATAAAAGATTCAGTGGAATATGAGTCAGAGGGTTACTTTAAAAGGACCATGATAATCTCTATGCAAATGGTTGTCTGTAGTATTAGTTGTTTCTTTGGGAGAGAAGGGTTTGCCGGTGTTCTTCGCCTTCTTTGATGTAGTCTTTCCTTTCATTCAATAAAATTACAATTACCTTTTTAAAGGATTGTCTTGTCACATTCATACATGCTTACATTGCCAACTACAAGTTCTCTACTAAGTCTTATGGTGCTAAAGAGTTAATCAATCTCCATGCTTGAAATATGTCTAAATAATGCATGGGTGAGCTTTTGCTTGGATGGAACACTGCCCTCAAACTTATCATTAGGCAACTCTTAAAGAATGACATCACCATTTACCAGTTCTCTGTTTAGCATATAGTCTATAGTTTTGCTGATGAAGGGATTTTATGACTCGACACCAGTGCTTTTGTGATTAACAGTATGGCGTGATGGAAAACGAAACCACTGAAACAAGTACTTCAGGGTGTGGTGAGGCTGCAATTAAAGTCTAAACGTGGTGTGGATTCTATTGCAAGGCTGCAATTGACTGATTGCTCCATTTCTGAATTCAGGTTCGCTTATCCTTGAAATGGGAGCATTATCAAGATTAACTGGTGATCCTAGGTTTGAAGCCGCATCTTTGCGTGCTCTCCGTAAGTTATGGAGCATGCGAAGTTCTTTGGATCTCCTCGGCACAACACTGGATGTGGTCACTGGACAATGGATAGAGTATTCATCTGGAATTGGTGCTGGTAAAACCTCTTTTTACCTTTCATTTCTGTTCTTTTGTCTGAACTGTCAAATGATTGCTGTTTAGTTCATGTACTTTTTAATTTTTTTTCTTTTTTCTGTTACATGAGAAGGACCAGTAAACTATCCTAAGTCATTTGCCCATGGGTCTCCCTGGGGTACTCCATTGGTACTCTGCCATAGGATCTTTATATTGTGCTCTGCCCAAGCACACCTTCCGCCATGCTCCGCCTGAGAATACTCCCCGTCTCGTGCTTGGCCTGTGCCAGGGGTCTATCCCTGGCACTGTAGGTGAGAAGCTGTGCCCTTAACCACTCAGGCAACTGATGCTTCTCAGTTCATCTACTTGTTTGGTTGCTATGAAGTTCATCTTCTTCGAATATCTCAGTTTCGTCACTGTGTTCATTGCCATGTGGAGCCACACAATCATATACCTTGTGATTCTCAAATGATGTCACTTAGGAACCAATCCACTTGTGGGAAGCACTTAACCATTTTGCTACGTTGTTATGGGTGTTTTGCAGATATTTTAGTCCTCTGCTATATCACGTATTATTTCTTAACCCTCAGAATGTTCTGTCACAGAATAGGACTTTTAATATCTGTCCTGCTAGTTGGACTTTTACGGTAGAATAAATCAGGAAACATGATTAGCAGGTATTGGTAGTGTTGACAATGGGATGGATTTATCCATTACTCCATTACCCAAAAAAATCATACAATATGGGTTCTGTGCCTGGTCCAAATCATGTCCCAATCTTAGGACACAATCTATACTCGCCTGAATTTAGTGGACCCAAGACCCAACCTATATCCCATTTTTCCATTTTTCTCCTAAATCATTCTAAATTTAATTAGAGAGAAGCCAACAATCCCATGCAGTAGTAGCCATGTGTATTAAATTGAATTTGAAAAATAGCAACAATTACTTTGGTTCATTCCATGTCTCCATCATCAAGTTTTGACGCTTCATGTATTTCTACATTCGAGGGAGGGAGAGACCTGAATTATTACTTTGGCTCAGTTTATGTGTCTATTATCAAATTCTAAAACTTCATATATTTCTCTGTTCATTAACGATGAATAAAGTTGGCTTCATATATTTCTCCATTCATTAATGATGAATAAAGTTGTAATTCTTTCTTTTTTTCAATCTCTTGCAGGGGTTGATTCATTCTATGAGTATCTAATGAAAGCACACGTACTTTTTGGAAGTGATGAATTTTGGGATATGTTCCATTCAGCTTATCTTGCAGTGCAGAAATATTTCCGGCATGGCCCATGGTGAAGCATTTAACATTTCTCTTCTAATTTTGGGCTTTTTTTTTTCAGATTTTCAATTATCACCTTTTCCATCTGCCACTTTTGTAACTTATTTTCACATCTTCTGTGCTAAATGGTTTACTCATCTCCCTTCTTATAACTTTATAGCTGTATAAATGAAATATGATAGTATCCATCACATTTTGGTGGTCACTTACAATCTCTGTTCTTCTTCTTCTTCTTTTTTACTTAGATAATGGTGAAATCTTGGTGAAGATTACCTTAAAAAAAAAAAAATTCTTGGTGAAGATGCAATTGTCGATATGAGATTGGGATGGGGTGTATAAGATATAAACCCTCTGGTTCATTACAAAGATAGACTTTGACTATGACACCCAATGATGCAACTGGTTTTTTATTTGACTAATTTCTGAGATGACATGGTATGGTCAAAATATTAAAAAAAATGGAAAATAAGGAAAAGAAGAGAACATGACCTGTCATTAAGACCAACATTTTTGTTTTTTCTGTTTTTCATTCCTTCTCTGAAATATCAATATTTCTATGCTAAAATTTAATCATTTTAACATATTAAGATGACTGGTTTTGCTCAAGCATGTATGTGGAAATGATAGTGCTGATCTCATTAACTTCCACACTAATTTGGGTCATCCTTCCATCTTGTTGTATAGGTATGGCTTTTGCATACTGCATTTAATGCTGATATTAATCGTGTGTTGTTTGAAGCTTCTAAGAGATTCAAACATTCATACCAAAGCAGCATAATTCTTGTTCAATGACTTATCATCTAGGCAACAAAGGCTGATAATCTTTTTCTTTAGGGTAACATATATACTTTAGGGCAACGAAAACATGTTTTCATTGTTAATGGTTGCCCAATGTGCTTGAAGGCTGAAGAAACGTCCAATCACTTGTTGATTCATTGTTCCTTTGTGTAAAAGTTTGGGCTTCTATTATCAGTAAATTTAGTATGAGTTGGGTTATGCCTAGAACTATTGAGGAACTTTTTGCGCAATGGAAGTAAAGGGGTAATATGTCCCGTGCTAAAATTTTGTGGCGGTTATCTCTTTATGCTGGCATGTGGAAGATTTGGCTAGAAAGAAATAATAGTATTTTCAGAAGCAAAAGTAGATCAGTTGACGAGATTGTTCAATCTATTGTCTGGATGGTTTCGGAATGGGTGGGTTGTGCATCCAATTTTTTTGGGATTCCTATGGAAGATCTTCACAGATCATGGTCAGCTTGTTTTAATAGCGGAAGACGTTCTAGACTGGTTCATACAGTTTGTTGGCATTCTCCTCCAAAAGGTGTTTTGAAGCTGAATTTTGATGGTAGTTTTGTTCATCAAATTTGTATGGGAGGAATTGGTGGTGTTATTCGTGATTGGGAAGGGAAGGTTGTGAAGAATTTTTCAGGTTCAATTAATTCGTTAAATGCAAATGGTGCTAAAATGTTTGCTTTGCTGGTAGGTTGCTATGAGTTGCAGAATTTGGGAGGTTATAATGCAATTATTAAAGAAGACTTTTTTTTCTGCTATTAAGTGGGGATCAGGAAAAATCTCTTTTCCTTGGAGATTGGCGAATTGGGTGGAGGAGGTGCAAGCTATTTCTTTTCAAATGAAGTTTACTTTTCGTCACGTCTTGCGAGAAGCGAATGATATGGCAGGTGCTCTTGCTAGGGAAGGAGTCTTTCATGTACATATTTCTTTTTATGTTTAATTTCTTGAGTTGTTAGTCGTCTTGTTTGTTCATCCGATGTTGTTTTTCTTTTCCTGTTGTTTTCTTTCTTTTATTAATAAAATTTACTATTATAAAAAAAATACTTTTATTAATAGGAAAATAGAGAAACAAGAGCAGCATAGCCTCAACAGACAATTATTAACAGCACTGGTAATCCATTGCTAATAGCCAAAAAGGGATGAAAATTCCTTTTTTTGCAATTCGTAAACTCGCATGCTATTTTGAATTGTACAAGGCTGAATTCTTTTTCAAAGCGGCTTAGTTCTCACTCAGTGACTCACCGTCTTGACAACAAAGGTTGATGTCTTTTTCTTTAGGGTAACCAGTAATTGTAATTAATGGGAAGTAGACAGACATGAGTGGACGAAACCCATAAGAGAGCTACTAAAGGAATTTGCAAGCCGTTGCTAGGAACCAACGATGGATGAAGATCCCTTCTTTCACAATAGAGTATGACTGCAGATGGTCTTTTTCCCCTTGCAAAAAACAAAGAAATGCACACACGTACAGATGGCTTTTGATGTGGATTGAGATGGAGAACAACAAGATCTCATAGTGGACCAAGCATTGACATATATGGAGGCTTTTGATTGAGCACATGGGTGTCTGAACCCCATGTGTAGAGGCTCAGATCTTGATAATCCAAAGAAGTCCTTTTAATGGCGCCACTCAGTTGATCCATACAAATCAGTCCCTTGTAATGGACTGTCAAGACAATTGACCCTGTTCTTTGGACCTTCTTGGGCCTCTAAAGTGGTTGCCAGGTCTATGGGCTTGTGCCCTTTTGTTTAAAACCCAAGTGGGCCTGATTGAGTGGCTGTTCAACCCAACTGGGCAAGACAACCAGCCTAACAGTGGCGCTACCTAGATTGTGCAAGTTTCTTTCTTTTATTTCATGTTCGCTTTTGGTCTAGTAAAAGACTGTTGAATGGCTGAGATTATATATCTTTTTAGGGAGTTGAGTTAGATGAAGGGTTTAGATGGGTTTCAGGTTTATTGAATGAGAACAATGAATATTAGACAACAAGGCAAAGTCAGCTGGGGCATTGCTTGACTGTAGACGGCTTTTCCAAAGGGAGAACTTTTCACTTGCTGAAACAGACCTTCATGGCTGTATTTTATGGGAATAATCTGAGTTGTATGTTAATCTAGCTTGGATTTTCTCTTGGTGTGAGATTAAGCTTGCTGTATATCTCTCTATTTGTCATTCTTGTCATCCTTTTCGAGGAAACAAGGCTGAGGACCTGCGGTTATGGAAGTCCCATTGCAACCATGTATTTACGGCTAGGTTTCTTGACCCGTGGCTACTTTGTCTTTATTTCCTTTTTTGTGTGCATATAATGAATCAGCAAAATAATATGCAGTCAATCATTTATGATGAGTTGCTTGGAGGCGGGCTCATATGTTTTACCTTTAATGTGTACCGGTGTACTGAAATGCAGCCATTCCCTCTTCTCTATCTTGGAGGACTGTACAAGGATAGCTGTTATGCTTGAGGGCTTCAAGTTTTTAACTACTTCAGAAACTACTTTTGTGTCCAACATGCAATATTAAAGATAAATCTATTTATCACTTATTTGTGCTATCTTGCTATGCTAGAAAGATATAGCTTCATGTTAATGCTTATTACCGTGTTTGGGGAACTTGTGCTTCTACATTCACTAGAAGCTTTCTATGATGAGTAGGTCCACTTCAGAAAGGGTTATGGTCTTGCAGAGACAATGATACTCTGGTTTATGGAAAGAAAGGGAGAGTGTACAGGGGGATTTGGTAATTGGTAGAACTAATGAAAGCATGATTAGTTTTCTGGGTGTTGGCAAGGGATTTTGAGGTTTCAAGCCGTCGAACATTGTTGAGGATTGAGGTACATCTCTTATAGGTACAGGAAGTAAAAATGTGAGTTAAGAAAGGTGGAATAACTGAAATGTTGGAACTCTACGTTTAATGTTGATAGAGCAGTATGAGGCATATGAGTATTGCTAGGGCTAGTGACTGTGTCGTGAAATGACTTGAGAGAAATTTTAATTACATCTTTAGGTCCTGTGGTGTTGAAGGAATTCAGTGAAGCTGAAGTTTTTATGATACGTGAGAAACGAATATATTTCCATGAGAGTTTTCCAGGGCATCTTATAGCTGAAGATGATCCATAAAAATACAATCAACTGGCAAAGAAAATTTCTAGAGAACCTTGAATTTAGCTTCTTTCTAAGGGATGTGTGACATTTATATTTGTTAGCGTTTGTACCCTTCAGGCATGTTATGAGAAAAAACAAATAAAGTGGTGGATGAACTGGAAAAACAGGGAGTGGAGGGACAGTCCAATTTTGTTGAATAGGATGACTCCATTTTTTTTATTGTTTTGAGGGATGGGTATACTTGTAATTACAAAGGTTGTACTTGAGTGGATTCCTAAAGTATCTATTTCATATACTATTCAGTGTTTTGCATTTAAAATCTACCGCATTATCTTTTCTCAATGAATATCTTTATTACCAATGATAAAAAAAAAAAATGTGTTGAAGTTTGGGAAGATAACTGGTGAGGGATGAGTCCTTGTTAAGTCAATGTTTCTGAGGTTTTATAGTGATGACTCATAAAGATATTGCCTGTCATTTCAATGACTGGATGGGGTGTAATTGGTTTGGAATCTAGTCCTTAAAAGATATCATACTAATGAAAGCGTTGATTTGCACGTATTTTGTAGGGATAATGAGGATTTTAAGATTTGGGAATGGATCTTTGTGGGAGAATTTTCAGCCATATCATTTGGAGAGGCCTTGTATCCCAAGTCCCTGGTACACTTGCCATGTTCTTTCAATGTGCTTAGTTGGTCAGAGGTGGTGGGCGGAGTTTCCATGGCACCTAAGGCATTTAGATATTACTTCCAGAATTTCTAAGACATTCTACCTTTGTGCAAAGAAGAAAGAGAAACAATTAACCACCTTTGCATCTATGGTTTTTTCGTGAGGCAAATTCATTGACCTCCCTCTATTCTTCAACATTAAATGTTTTCAGAGTCTTTGAAGGATGTACATCTAGCTTGGGTTGGAGTTCCCTTCCATATTAGGAGCAAACTTAGTGGTGCGGGGGACCGGTGACCATTTTCTTACCCTTATGAAAGAAAGGGATTGTAGGATTTTCAACCATAGATAATAATTTTCTTTGGGGAGGTTGTTAAAGTGTGAATGACGGAGTGGGTAATTGCATGATAAGAATTTTCAAATGTTAAAGTCAATGATAAGAAGTTGTTTTTTTTCCTTGACCCCAACCCTCACCGGCTTGCTTCAAATTTTACTTAGACATGGCTGCTAGGGAAAATCCAGGGCCCATGGCAATTTGTGGTGCTTATATTGATGGTGAAGCTGGTGTTATCCAAATGTTTGCAAGCTGGTAGGGATCATGGACTCAAATGAGGTGGAAATCCCTGCACTAGGGAAATTTTGAGGATCTTTAGAAAGTCCTTTTCAGATCATTTGATTATTGAGGGTGATTCACCCAATGCTATTTTTTTGGTCCTCGTACTGAGAAGGATCCTTTGAGATCAGCCTTTACTTGAATGAATTAGGTTCAAACTTGCTTCAATATTGGTTAATTTTATTCATATCAACGGAGAAGCCAATGAGGTCGTGGATTCCTTAGGTAAGGAGTTGATAGAGATGGGTTGTGTATTTGTCCTCTATATATTTTGGTATTTTGAGATACCCACATTTCATTATGTTACCATGATACCGTTCTGGGATCAGCAGTTTGTTCTCCTTGTATTATTTATTTATTATATTTTCTTTATGATATTCTTGTATATGCTCTTTGGGATCAGCAGTTTGTTCTCTTTGTATTATTTATTTATTATATTTTTCTCTATATGATATTCTTGTATATGCTCTTTTGTATCAAATTATTTCCTGTTACTGATAATGATAAAAAAAAAAATCTTACTTAGGTTCTAATTCAATGATAACTATATTTTCATGTTTTCTTGCCTGCTAGGCTTTGTGAGTCGCAGGGTTCTGAATTGTACTATGTCATAATGGAGTGCCCTACTGAATTTCAGGTACCATGAAGCTGATATGAGGACAGGAAAGGCGACATACTGGCAACTTACAAGTCTTCAAGCATTTTGGCCTGGCCTTCAGGCAAGTTTAGAATGCAAAATGTTTTTGTCATTGTATGCTGAACAGAAATTATTTGGTCTTGATCTTCAAGTTATTGTATTAGATTCTTGTTGGAGATATAGAGGCTGCCAATTCATCACATCGTGAGTTTTTCCATGTATGGGAGAGGTTTGGGGTGCTACCTGAAAGGTAAGAATTGCTAAGAGTTAGGGGCAGACCTATAAATAATTTCAAACCTTGGGGTTTAAGTTCTTTCTAAATATTTAGTTGATTGAAGCTTTGGTATAACTTGTCATTTTATGATTAGATTTTGGCATGGGAAAAACTTGCTTTTTGGTGTTGGAGATCAACATAACGGTTGCTTTATGCAGCCACTTGTCATAGATAGATGATAAGGCCCTAATGATGAGGGTTTTTTTTTTTTTTTTTTTTTTTTTTTTTCTTTTTTGTGTAAAAGATGTCCTCGGACATGCATCCTTTTGGGTTTCTTTTTGAAAAAATGCCCAATAAGCAAATATCGGGCTTGATCCAATCAATGAGTGACCACCCGGATGGATCTACATCTGTTCTCAAAACTTCTATTTCCCATTCTTTTAGAATGTCATAAAGAACATCCATACGTCAAAAAAAATTCTGGCTTTCCCATTGAGGGGATTACCCCGCCGACCATCGAAGACCCCTGTGGTGGAATGTTTGAAGTTCTAATTGATGCAAGAAGAAAGTGTACCATCTCATTCCAGACACTTACAAGTTTTAAAGAATTCACAATGCAAGTAAAAATGGTTTTTTGCAGTGATTTACACATAATCCGTATGCTAGGGAAATTTGAATCTTTTTTCCGTACAAGACTGAGAATGTTGGCTATGACTATAGGCCAACAAAACACTATCCTAAGTGTTACCTCGAAGGCTAACACATATTTACATACAGGAGTTGGGATATTATCAAAACATTCACAAAATAAGGTTGAAATCAGGATTCACAGTTTACCATATTTGTCATTTTTGTTTTATTTATTTATTTCTTCAACCTTATTTTGTGTCATCGTCATCATCATTAAATCCCTGTCCCACCCATGTTGGGGTCAATACATTAATTCTGTTTTGCCATTCCAGTCAACCTTATTTTTGTATGTACTGATGTGTGGAACATGCAACCAATGTTTACATGCATGCAATTATTTTGTGCATCAGGCTTTCTAGGGTTGTGAAAACGGAATCCGTTGATCACATGAAGAAATGAAAGGTTCTGCCAAAGGAGAAACTGTACATATTTCTGACCTGTGATTGTGACAACCATGTTCCTGTTGATACCTTCAAAACTCATTTTTGTTAGTAGAGTCAAGATATCTGATCTTCTCATGCACTGAAATGATGCTTACAATAATTATTTACTATTGGATCTGGATATTTTTATTTCCACAGTATGTTGTGAAACTTTGCTGACAGAGACCTCTTTAAGCCATTTGCTGGTCAATCTTTTGACATTTAAAGCTGAAGTTATTTTTTGAAAATTTTTCTTTAACGTATTTTATGTATAATTTCCTATATCTTGCAAGCTCATTTCATTCATTTGTTCAGTAAGCACTTTGCATGACTTTATAGGTATCTTCTAGATCGGGAAATGTTGCATCCTACAGAGAAATACTATCCACTGCGCCCTGAACTTGCAGAATCTACACTATACCTTTATCAAGCTACCAAAGGTCTAATGATTTGTTCTGACCTTACTCTGTGTGTGGGTGTGTGGGTAACAAGTTCTATATTTTCTTTCGTCATCTTCCTCAAAAACAAGTTTCATAAATTATTTGGTATCCATAGGCTGATTCTTTGAGTACACTAATTATTTTGGATACACCACGAAGAGAACAAAAGTCTGCGGACCAACCAATGAACATCTGGAAGTCAAACTTGTGCTTCAGGTCCTGATTACAGCATCAAAGAATGTGCTAAATATTAGCAGGAGTTAAAACTGGAGCAGTTGAGAAATTGCCATGTTCAATATAGGAACTGCCCAATCCATCTGTATACCATGAAGTGACTACAATCACAGGTTTTACATGTGAACCAACCTCATAAAGGAAAATAAGCACAGAGAAAAAGCAATATACCGGACCGACCTACAAAAACAAAAGAGTTCATCATTAATCAGTCATCTGTAATATCAAATATATCATTTATTTTTTGAGATGTAGAAATAAATAAATAAATCATTTTCTTCTTTGGTAACTGTTTCGAGGGCTATGTTAGCAGTGCATCAAGAGGACAAAATATACAGGATTGATGCATTGATTAAAGCATAAATGTGAGCAATATGAGGGATCACTTTTTCATCTGGTCCATTCCAGTTATTTTTGTAACCTGTGATTGCGTTGGCTTTTCTGAATATGGAAGTTTTTTAAATATCCAAAAGCTAGTTAGGGAATAACAATCATACTGATACTTGTTTGGTTGGAGTCTGTGAAGCATATAAATATCATTTGTTTGCATTTTGAGAGAGAGAGTCCTACTCCTATATCCCTAATTTTGGGGAACACATTGTCTCATCTTTAGTTTCTAGTACGTCTTTTACTTGCTGTCCCCCACTCCCGAGTGTTTTTGAGCTAGCTAATCTATCAAAGTCTTGGTTGATAGACCACTTAAAAAGGTTCGCTTTTTATTTGCCCAGGAGTTATATATAACAGTCAGTAAATGAGGTGGTTTCCCACTATTTTGGACATATGAAGTTGTAAACTCCCAACTACAAGACACTTTCCATTTGTCTACGATGATTGTGGATAGTATCACCAAACTGACTCCTTAAAAAGTTGTCTCAAAGAGGGATGACACGACTATCGACAAAAATGAAACCACTCAGTAACCTTGGCGACTAAGGACTCCCTTAAACACCTGTTGCAATAATTATTATATTATTTTTGTGCAGCCAAACCTTGAGCATGCAAGATAGTCCTAGTAGTCCAAGAAAAAATTTATCATAACATTTTATACAGATGAATTGATATAATGATATTCCATTCCTTATACCAACTAATATCATTTTCTTTGTTGTTTCTTCACACTCGAATTGTTTCTTATGTGTCATCAGATCCCTGGTACATAGAAGTGGGTGAATCAATTGTGAAATCTCTTAATACTTACACTAAAGTGGAAGGTGGTTTTGCGAGTGTGAAAGATGTGACAACTATGCAACTGGAAGATCATCAGCATAGTTTCTTTCTTGCGGAGACGTGAGAAATTTTTATCCTTCTGACAAAAGTTACATGATTTGGTGTAAATGGTTTCTCTTTTAGCACCACTAGACCTAAAAATTTTATCCTTGAAATGATATGCTTTTCTCTTCTTAGGTGCAAGTATCTCTATCTTCTTTTTAATGATTCATTTTTGGCCAATCAAAATTACATCTTTACAACTGAGGGTCATCCTTTTCCTGTAAGAAGTGCTTGGCATGAGAAGCTTCCAGAAACGTATGCCCTGAATAATTGGACTTCTGCTAAGGTTTGTTTCGAAATTTTAGAAATTTTGTCCAAGTGTTTGTTTGACTTGATCTTTGAAATGCCTATCAAAATATTTAGGATTCTAAACCTGAACAATAAAGATCTGCTGGCATTGTGCTAGTCTTTCTTATGGTTCACATAGTGCTTTAATGGAAGAAATCTAGCTAAAATCTGGTTAACAATTTTTCTTGGAGATTTCGGCCCAAATGAGATGAACCTTCCTTATCGTGCTTTTTTATCTTTCTGAACTTATATTAGTAAAGTAGTCTTTTATAGTGTTTCCCTTCATTCTTCTCTGATGATGATATGGTAAGCATTGATAATCCATTCAAATCTGGATTCTCTTCCCAATTATCTGAAACTGTAATCTAAGCAGATGAGGATAAAAACAACAGAATACATAAATATTAGAAGATGGCAGCAATCCTACAAAAAAAAAGATGCCATAGATTGGACGAGGAAAAAAAAATGTTATGATTGAGAAGTAATCCACATGCTAATTACCCAAATCAAGGTGGATGTTGTTGCTAATAATCAAGCAAAGAAATAGTTAGGGAAAGCTTCAGTCTTGTCAACCCATTTAATTAATTTGATGGGCTGGCCATTGCAATCCAAATTCCCTTATAAATACATGTTTATGGCATGTTTCTTGAGTGCGCTATGTATGTTCAATTTATATAAAAGAACTATAAATAAGATGCTGCTACACTAGAGGACATAATAAAAAAATAAATTCACTCTCTTTTGCTTATATGATAATGTATAAGAAATGTGTGGTGTCCTTATAGCTAGCTCCACTTTTAAGAAGTGATTATGCTTCCACTATCTGAAACCTGGACAGCAGCCCACCAATAGTGAATCTAAGCCATTTATGCATAAATTAGTGACATAATTTTAGTAATATACGTGAAATGGTATCCTTTAATATTTTAGATGTGTCGAGCTTTGTCAATAATTTTATTTGTGCTCTCACTTTTTATTCTACTTTTGTTTGGTAAGAATGTTTAACCTACCATCTCACGCAGGATGAAAATCAAGTAATACGCGCAAGTGCCATGTCATTGCAAGTCTGTCCTGATACTCTAACCCTGCGAAGAAATGGCAGTCCTTCAGTTGGGAGTGCTTGTCATGTCCTTGATGCTCGTGCTGATCACAGATGTTTGGTCGATGAGGATTGCGGTATTGAATTGACCACTTGTAGGAAAAGAACTTGCAGCCTAGCTGGCTACTGTGGATTATGGCTGTTCTTCCTGTGATTCCCCAAAAGTCATTCCTTTTTTAGCACCAAAATAAAGCGAAATTCTGTTGAAGGATACATGTTAACCAAAGAGTGGCTCCAGTGATGCTAATGTGATATTAACACCGAACATAAGAGAGGGAATTGGAACGACACATGTTTTCAAAGTCCCCTTGTAAAAGTAGATAAATCTTTGTATAGGAATATTATGGAATCTTTTAGTGATTCATTCCCTAATTCTATTTCATCTTCATTTATCACATTGAAACCACCCTCAGTCTACAGTCTTTTTGCTCCTTTTGATTGCTCTTATTGTCTGACCCCAGATGGATGGGGCTTTGATGATGATGTCTCGTATTATTTCAGTTGGGCATCTAGCGCTCTTTCAAGGCCTGTTTGATAATTTTATTCACCTGCAAAATCATAGAGTTCGATTCTTTCCGGACATTCTTTGGATGAAACCTCTCTCTCAGAAACATTCTGGGGGCACTGCATTTTCCCATGATGAATGAAGTTCAATGAACCGTAGGAGCCACTCGTTAGTCTTTTCTTTTTTCTTCTTGCATGTGGTAACCTTTTATTGATCGGGCATTGAAGTGACCCTGTTTGGTATTATACCCTTTGGATGTGCTCGCCTTCTCGCAGGCCAAGAATTAAAACAAACAAACTGCGTTTGGATGACTCTTTATTTGGCTTATGGTTAGGAGACCCAAATCCATAGAGGAGACTTTTGTTCAATCAGCTATTCATAATCAGATTCATGGGTTTTAAATGCTTCTTGATTGCATCACTTGAGATTGGCATGATATATAATGGGGCAGGCAAGCTCTCCAGTAAATGCATATCAATGAAAGACCATTTAAAAAATAAAAGCGGAATATTTAGATTAAGGGGGATTTGTAGATTACTTAACTGTACAAATCAACCTCACGAATCATTCTCAGACATTTAGGCTCAAACTGTGGAAGAAAAAAAAATCATTTGTCCAATGAAGCTAATTTTAAATAGATGCTTAATCTACAAACTGCATCCAGTGAAAACTAGAATAGCCCACCAACCTACAACATGAACCTCAGGTGGTCACATACAAAGTGGTGTTCCATTCTATGCATTTATAGAACTCGAACAAAGTGAGTGACAATTCATTTACATGTAGCATGAGTCGTTCCTAGCCTACTCTCTACAATTAGAAACAAAAGAACATTACACAGTGCAGCCATGTAGTAAAAGTAAAACCCCCATAGGTGCACCTGAATAGACTGTGGACTGTTACTATCTTCAGAATAACTTTTTTTCCCACTGATGAGAGTAGATTGGCATGGCTGAAAAGTGATGTCCATTTCAAACGTCAACTAAGTTTGGTTATGTGCTCTTTACCGCGAAAAAAAAAGTTTGGTTATGTACAAAACTATAGCCGCTTATAAATTCCTTTCATGAGGTTCAAGCCAAGGAAACCCGAGGACATCAAACACCTCTCTTTCTGTTTTGCAACTCAAACTAATACTTGATTTTGCACCCTGAAAAGAAACTGAGATACACTAAAAATACAGTTATTAAGAAATTTTTATTCTAAAATAATGTTGTTCCACTTACCCGCTTCCCAGCAGAACTCTGGGTAGCCAGAAATAGTCCTGTATCATCGAGTCGGTAACCTTTTGACTCTGCTAGTAACCTCAACCTGCAATAACAAGTAATCAACATTATTGACCGGTCAAGTAATTCTTAAGACACTGCCTTAAAGATCATCCGAGCAAACAACTGAACATCTGTCATCAAGGACTAGAGAAAGTTGGCAGTCACAAAATGACTCGCTATTTTTCCTTTATTTTATTTTTTTGGGACCAAAGGTTAAGAAAAGGGATGGTAAAACCTAACCCAACCTGTTAACCCAGCTGGACTAAGCCGGCCAGAACCTGACGTGCCATATGTGGGTCAGTCACTAAACTGACCTGTAGTTAAAAGGACCAGATTAGAGTTGAACCACCTGACCTATCTAACCCTGTTTATATTATTTTTAATACATTTACAATACCTAATAAATAAATTAGTGCAATATAAATAATACTGACACCTAATTAATAAATTAGTATAATATAAATAATACTGATAAATTCCATACACTATTCAGCTAATCTTACTGTTGTTTGTTTTACAATTAAAACTCAAGTTCTATTCTCCTTGATTGGTCCTTGCACAAAATAGTGGGCAAATCTAGGTGAATATATATGTCTATTTGAAGCTTTTATTAGACTTTCACCTGATTTGAGATAATGGACCAGGCTCAGGCCACACATAAGTTCATACTTAGAGATTGGGCCAAGCATCTACAACCCCTGGCTGAAGTTACACCGGTTAGGCAGGAAAGGTCATGTTGGCCGTTGACCCACATGGTGACTTGGGGTTGATCAACCCATTGAATAATTAATAATAAAAAAAAAGGGTAGTTAGAAATGGATTGGGCCTCAACCTGCAAACCATTGTGGTCATGAGCCCATTTAAAACTTGACCCAACCCCTGTTTGCCACCCCTAGTCATAAGGACCATCAGGGGCCTTTTTCCTATACATAAGAGATGGTGGTTAAAACAGTTTTGAAGAGATCTTGAGATATAAACCACTAAGTTCTTTCACTTGAAGGTGACAAGGGTTTCCAATGAATGGATATGAATTTTATAACCTAATGCCCAAATATGAATATGGATAAGAGGATCCAGGAAACAACATGGCACTTTCTGAAATTCAGGACAAGGATACGGATATAGCTATGATATCTATAATATGAAATTTCATATTTAAGAGTTTTTACTAAGTAATACCTTTTCACCTTCAGCATATTTTTAAATAAATGGAACTGTATCATTTTTCATTCTGAAAATTAAAAAAAATAAAATAAAACTCTATGAAAAAATGGACTTGGTATAGCAGGATCAGATGAAACTGTACCCTACAAGTACCAGTGCAGTATTCAATAGCATTACCAGTATCCAATAGCATTACCAGTATCATATCCTTCAAATATGGGTACACAAGGCATATGCAAGCATTGTCACAAAAATCGTTTTCAGGTTAATAACAGCAAGAGTTATTATGCAAGGTTTTAAAAAATTGTCTTTCTTTCAGGGCACATTCTGCACTTTCTTAGTGTACATTTTCTCAGGACATATAATATATAACTATAGTCAATGTCCCTAAAATTAGTACAAATACATGTTTCTACAAACCGCTCTGAAGTGTGGAAATTAATGCAGAACATGCCCTCAGAGATTTATATTGTATGCCCTTACAATTAGGCACTTTCCTAGCACACATCCTTAAAATTAGTGCAAAAATGTGCCATGAGAGAAAATCTTTGGGAACATTCAGCACTTCCCTAGTTGGTTCCTTATGGAAGTCCCCTTTGTCAAAGGGGGTAACTAGTGAATGGTCAGGAGTGATGTATAGAAACCATCTAAATTTTCGCCATACACGAGTTTGTTTTCATATGGTGTAGAATGGGGAACCTTTTTCATGGTCGAATGGTGAATACTGAAGAACTATTTATAAAAAAATAAAATAAAAAAACTTTCTGACCTCCCTTTACCCATTACCCCTTCAGGATAAGGTTCATTCACAGGAAAGCATCTATGAGGCCAATGGTAATGGTAAGAAAGAATTAAACTAGCAAACTCAAACGACCAGCACTAAAAGAGCAGATAGATATCCTAAATTCCATCTATATTAGTGATAAAAATGTGTAAAAGATTATGGGTCAAAATCCCTTATTAATGATAGAACTCCAATGTACAAAATGAATCCTACAGTTTTGGGATTCTAACCTATTCATGCAATTAACAACATTTGTAGAACACCCTATGCAGGAGTTACAACTAGTACTATCAACTACAGATATAGATAAGGAAACAAGCCTACAACAACAAAAACAAGAAAGCATACCTCCTATTCAGAACATCATTTCCTGTCCATGCTATTAGTCCAAACGCATATATGTCTCGTGGGTATACCTGTGGGTAATGAGTAGAAGCTTTTGTGAAAACCAAATCCATTTCTTTTATAACATCTCCACTTTTAAATTTTTTTCAGGGTTCAACATTGACAAGATAATTGGTTAGTGCAGCAAGCAACAACTAGCATGAGTCAGTCATGGAGTTATTATGTTCATCTCCCTACAGATTACAGCAATATCTACTTTTGATAATTCTATTTGTGAAGATTCATTTTCCATAAGCGAAACAACATGGCATGAAATTGTGGTACTTGAAAGTTGAAATGTCATTCTAAAATACGCGTGAACGTGAACCTAATAGTTTAAGAGTCTGATTTAGAAATTATTAGGATACCTTCAAATCTATGCGATGCCGCTGCTCTCGACCTGGATATGTGCAAAGTCCGAAGTATGTATCAACACCAGAATCAGTTCCCTGTATCAAGCAGTCACATACATAAACTTACGGGATAGATACAATGATAATAACAACAAAAACACAACATTTCAATAATATCAACAATCATCTGTTATGAAAATATAGGTAAACAGAATACATTATACTTGATATATGGAGCAGACAGACAGAAGATAAGAGAGAAAAGCACATACATTTCAAATATGTAATTAATTTCTTACAACTCCAGGCTCCAGCACTGGCAAGTGGCAATCTTAAAGGATGGAATGTCAAGAGAGTTCTTGTTAACTAATCACACATGCATGCACCCACACAGCTATCAAAGCTGATACGAGCCTGGGCCCACTCGGGTGAATAGTTAATTTGATCTGGTCTCACTTGGATAGAATTAGCTATGTGAATCTGATTCATATTGCCTGTTTGGGAGATATGGTGACAATCAATAAGGAAACCAATACAACTTGGGCCCATTTGGGTTGGGTTGACCTGGACCCACTCAGGTAAACATAGTTATTTTGACCTGGTCTCACTTGGATAGAATTAGCTATGTGGATCTCACTCATATTGCCAAGTGGGAGATATGGCGACAACCAATGAGGATAATCTTTACTTTTCTGTTGGATATTAGTTGTGTAATACCCCAGTCTAAGGGGAATCATTGACTGTAAACATATAAAAGACAGAATGAAATATACGATATATTGAGGAAGCCTTGAAAGGATCAACACTCACTCTTATTCCATTCCATTATTTGTCTTTCAATTTCTCTAAGTGTGTGCCATTTTGACAACAGCTACCTACACAAAATTGAATATCGGAGAATCACAACTAGCTATTTGTCAACCAATCAAATCTGACAACCTTAAACATCAGCAAATAGACATTGAGGATTTATGAACCCCACATGGTTTGAATAAGGGACTATAGTATACGCCTGTGCTCTAATGCACCGACTGTGAAAGTAGTAAATGAATGAAAATACATCTCAGTAGTTTCTTATGGAACTTCAGCGAGATAGGCCCAAGGACTGAATCCACCAAAGGTGTACACTGGTATGTACAATAAAAGATAAAGTCCATACAGATAATTGGAAATTGAGTTCTGTTATCTAATCTCCCTCATAACGTGTGCATGCATGCCATAAGCAAAAAAGAATTTCCATATAAATAGTTGGAAATGGAGTTCTGTAGCCAATCAAAGCTTCACATACGGAGACAAAAGGCCTGTGAAATGTGAGGTCACCTGTGCCATGTATATTATCAGGAGAACAGTGCAAGATGATTCCACTCAAGAGTATGGAACTGCTGACCATCAGCCAGGTAGGCAAATCCATCCAGGATATGTGATCCTGTGGTTTGCATAGGGGTCTTTGTCATATGCTTCTATATCTATTGCATCAATTGTGGAAGTATGAGAAGCCCATTCCAGTACACAGCATCACCAGCTTCTCATAAAACTTCGGCAAGAGTGTCAAAGTGTGGAACTTTGAGAGAGAAAATGTAACGACCCACCCCTACACGCATGCATGATATTGTCCGCTTTGGTCCACTGGCCTCACGGTTTTGCTTCTGATGGGCCTCAACCCATCAAAAGGCCTCGTGCAAGGTAAGGGTGTAAGCTCTACATATAACCCCATTTACTTTTCTCTCTATAGTCGATGGGGTTATATGTAGAGCTTACACCCTTACCTTGCATGAGGCCTTTTGATGGGTTGAGGCCCATCAGAAGCAAAACCGTGAGGCCAGTGGACCAAAGCGGACAATATCATGCATGCGCGTAGGGGTGGGTCGCTACAGAAAATTACAGTAAAAACTCTCTCTCTCTCCCCATTTTTTTTGGAATGGCAACATAACTCGGACCTGCATCCTCAGTGCTGCAATAGCGAGCACTTGCACATTGCCACAGTCTCTAGTTGAAACATTAGAGTACAAGTACGTGCATGGTAATCCAAGAGAGAAAATTTGCTCTTTTCACTCTCACGCAGCAGATGTTTAATGCATGGTGTAATAACACAACCAAGATGTCTCAAACAGTCAAATCAGAACCTACTCCAAGTGAACAACAAGGGGATTCCTATTTTAGTATCAACTAGTGGGCATATCAAAGAGCGCGAAATAGTTAGGGAGGCCAACTGAAAAAGTTGATGCCTTTTTAAACTACATAGTACCCACCACATTCTTAATATCATTAACCAGTAAATTGCCATATAGAAAACAATCAAATGTTTTTCTATTACAAAGGAGTTTTACAACAAGAGATAATTGTCTACCTCCATGCTGTGAGTACTGAAGATCAAATCCTCTCTCAAAAACTTGATATCCTTCAAGCACTGAACATATCGAACTAGGAATCCTCTATGGCTGTAGGTGAGAAAAGGAAAGGTAAACTTTGCAAGATGAGGATAATTATAGCTTTAAAAAGTAACCTATGAAAACGTCAATGAGGAATATTCAAGGTATCGTGTGCAATCATAAGACCACCACCGCCTCCACCCCTCCCCCATGCCCCCACGCCCCTCGACTGAAAAAACTCCCCACAAAAACAAATATATATATATATATATATATAAAAAAAAAAAAAAAAAACCACCACATCTGGAAACTCACAACAGCCATTCAAAAGTAAATAGATGTTAGAAATGAGGACACCACTAGCTTTTGCAGGTACTGCAGCATAATCTATGAAGGCCCAGACTAGAAGATTGGAAGTCAGAACAAGATTATACACAGATTATTGGATCAAATCCATCTCCTCTGAGGTGTGGCCTCAGAGATTTCTCTAAGATGCGAGCCTTGTAAATACATCAGTGGGACCACCTCTGAAATCTAAACTGCTCAAATCAAACCCCCCACTCTCGTTGTATTGTGGTGGGCTCAACTCCAATTAGAACTAAGTTTTGCCAAACTCCAGCACACAAAGGACCATGACTTTGAGTGGTTTAGGCCTCATGTGGGACCCACTGATGGATAGGGGCTGCTCTCAGAGGATTCAAATTCAGCTCAGATTAGGAGGTAAGTATAAAGAGATTGAAATTTAATTATAACTTTGGAGGGAAAGAAAAGATTCTAACAGAAAAGTTAAACTGACAATTGTTGCATTCACAGGGTAACTAATGCTTAAAATATATTATTATTACGCAAGAAAATGAAACCATGAACAAAATCTAGTAAATAGTCAGGTTCTCTCTGGAAAAATAGAAAGATTAGCTTCAAAGGAAATTTATTCTGCAACTGAAAGTGCAAGCCATAAAGGAATATGAATCACTAAAGCTACACAAGATGGTATCCATACCATATACAACATTAGTAACATGATAAAAACAAGATGGTATTCACAGTGAGATGACATGTAAAACATGCTCACTGCTGCAGCATTAGCAACTATACAGCAGGTAACATAATTACTATTAATTGGTAAGCGCATATCATGCAATTGTGTTCAACATGAATTTCGCCAGTTATATTATTCACTGTGTGCTAGTTTAGGTTGCTGGACATGTTGATATTGGCACTCTGTTTTCCCCCGTTAATGTGATAAGCACAATCCACTTTTCTTTAATAGAGTAGCCCATTTTGGGCTTCTTTTCCAAATTGTTTTACATGCATTAAAATTGTCCAACATCTAAAAAATGCGTAACTTGTCTCACTTTAGGTATAGGGAACGCCAATGCTGGCACTAAAACAAAAAACTGATCTATTTTGTTGTCCATAACATGAGTATATGTCCATTACTAACACTTTTGTACTTCATGGTATACTTCTTTTTCTTTTTTGGAAGGTTGGAAAGAATTCATTGCATATGAATCTGAGACAGTACGGGATCTAGGCATCCAACAAGGAGATGTAAGCCAACATAACACTGAGAAACAGAAATAAGCCAAAACAGAAAACAGTCACTAAATATCTGCAACCTCACTTTCTTCTTTTCAGAGATGTTTGAAGACAGCTCTTTGTTGTCAAATACATTTGCTGTCAAATTTCTTGGAGCAGCTTCACAAAGACTCAAGGGCACAAACGAACCTCACACTAAAAGAAACCCTTCTTTTGTTTATGGCTTTTTATTCAGTGCTTTGTGCAATGGCATGGAATTCCACATAAACGCTATATTTAAAATGGAGAGCCCACAAGTTTATAGATATAATCCACATCAGCCATTTATTCTATTATCATTACCCATAATACTCTTGGGCACCATTTATTATACCACCATGTCCTTTCACAAATAAAACCAATCTACAGAACATGTTGTGGGTAGATTATGCTATGCCCTAAGAAGACAAAGGAAATGGGTGACAAATGAGTCCAAACTGCACCATATAACAATCTATCATCTGCAGTTCTATACAAGTCTGAGATGGAAGGAGGAGAGTATATTGAGAAATTTATGGACAATCATTTTAACTCCACAGCAGGCTCTGTGTTGATAGTAACCAATCTTACATGAAAATGGATAAGAGATCATTTAAAGCTCTCTTGAAAAGGAAACGGTTGCATTAAGGTTTTAAAAAAAGTAAGACTAAAGTGACTCATAATTTCCCCCAGATTACATAAAAAAAGGATATGCATTTCAAATTCATGGTGGATGTTCTGTCAAGATGGTTAATTGCCAATGAAGCTCTTGAAGATTTTTCCATTTAAAGGTACAGTTTCCTCAGCAGCAAACCTAGTGAGATAAATATTTCAAGGAAAAACTAGAGAAAATTCATGTAATGTATACTCCAGGAGCAGTATAATGAAACAAGAACAAAGGAATAGCACAAGAACTGTTCTGTGGCTTTGATGGTATCTGAAAATAATGATTTGGTTTTTTCCCCTGAAATAAGAATTTGATATCATGCCCAAAATATCAAACTAATTTATTAACTTCCCCACAAAACGACATCATGAACAACCAATATTACAAACTTCAAATGTAATTATGTAACAGAGATGAAGCATGAATTGATTAAATAGCAGTTTCACCTTGTTCCATCAGGATGGGTAATTATGATGTCAAGGTCCCCACAGGTAGCCTTTCCACGTCTGTATGATCCCCCACAAACAAGAATTACCTTCAAGGCCAAGGAATTCTATTATGATTGATCATAAGACCAGTGACCAAAATATACAGATCTGAAACTCAAATACAGGATGCAGAGAGAGAGAGAGAGATTTCAAAAAAAAAAAAAGTGGGAGGAAGGGGGAACCAACATGGAGCAACATATCAGGAAACAAGAGGAAGCACTTCGGGCAAAAAGTTGGCTCAGGTGCCTTATTAGGATATTCCCCCTCAGGGCGGACCCAAAAAAAATTTCTTGTGGGGGCTCTGTGTAAAAAAAAATCTTGGGGGAGGGAGAATATGTAAAAAAAATCTTGGGGGCTCCATAGAATTTTGATCTTTACATCTGATTTGTACTTCAAGAAGAAAATTCGTCCTCATGTGCCAATTTATTGTTCTAGTTGAATTTAGTGTTCTCATCACAACCAAAAAAGACGGCCCACACATCATAATGAAACGTCATCCTTATCAAAGCCATGTCCCAGTTATGTTAGGGTCGGCTACATGAATTCTGTTTCGCCCTCAAAATTCATGTTGAATTCATAAGGAGTAAGTTGACTATTATATAAGACAGACAATGGTTTTAATAGATCTCACCCCAGGCAAAAGATCTTGGCCAACTTTCTGTAAGAGAACCTCCATATCTTTCACCTATAAAAATTCATAATTAAATAGAAAAAATCATTATGTAAGCATGTAAAATGAAGAAAATGTCTATAGATAAACTATTCCTCTTTACTGAGGAACATGGCAACAACACCTCATAGCGTGGTACCCTCTTCTTGATATCATCGAAAAATTTCAACCCCAACTTTTGTGCACTTGTTAATGAATCCTCGTTTTTCAGATCATCTAGCGTGCGGTGTCCTTTTTCATATAGTTTAAGAGCAGTGGCTGGACCAATGCCCCAGACTTCTCCAAATAGAGTCACTGTCCGCACCTTCACAGATTTGGAAAATCCAGGAGAAAGTTAAGGCTTCTGCACACACATCTTCATATTATAAATAAAAAAGCATAATACGACAACATTTGTAGTATAACTAGGGTAAGTTTCTGTGAAATAGGAAACATGTTAATAAAGATTGAAGAAATCAGCATGAAGAAGATAAAAGATATTGTGTTCAAAACTTCAAAAAGTTAATTAACAAAATCTGAATAAAGAGACCATTAACAATACACATTTGGAAGGGAAAAGACAGACATAAGCTCCAGTACCATATCTTTAGATGCACACAGAAGGAAAAAATCGAAAAAATAAAATCTTTAGATGTCAAATAGAACTTTGAAATTAGCCAATAAACAGAGAAAAAAATAAAAAATAATGATGCGTAGTATTTTATTTACAGGTCCAACTAGGGAAAGAATGGATCAGGAGTCAGGACAGGATGGGTGGACCATAATACATAATATGTATTTGCCCACCTGAAGCAGAACTTTTCATAAATCTGGTGGTAAATGCCAATATGAACCCAACTTGAAAGTTACAAACATCAATATGTACTCTAAATTGCCAGGTGGCGTTTAAGCTGGGGTAGTAGGTCATAGTGCAATTACTCGAGTTGAGTAGGACTTTGGTCATGTTTGTAATAGTCAAATTCATTTCTTTAGGCCCAATTGGCCGAAACTATTTGATTTGGTAAGTGTACCGAACTGAGTAACCTCCACAAATTATAACGTCCAAAGTTTGGGATTTTCCAGTTAAAATGAGTTTCAGCTTCAAATTCCTTGATTAGATTAAAATTCCCAATTTCGACCAATTCTCATGCAAAGATTTTTATTTTTTTTTTTAATTTCAATTTTATTGAGAAAAAATGCCCATAGGGCAAAAAGTCAGGGTCTTTTTTTTAATATTATTTTTCCTTTTTTTTTTATGCTCAATAGCCTTTCCTAAAGTTGTCTCTACCCTTATAGGGTTTCAAATCACTAAAAAAGCACAAGATTGGTCGTTATTCAATATTCATATTTTTTTGACCACTTAAAATATTTACACCGCTACACTGCTGCTATCGCAGCAAGCGCTACGTATCGCCCGCTACATAACATTTTAGCCACTAGCCGCTACGCCTGTCGTAACCACTATATTGGAAATGTTCATATAAACCAACCTAAATTACCATGTTAGGTCTGGGATGGGTTCGCATGTTAGTTCAAGAGTTGCCAGCCCCAGTCCATGACACTGCACAATAGGAAATGGTTCTACAAATTGGCTGAGTCCAATTCGACTCGGGAAAAAAAGAAAAAAATAAATGATCTCCTTTCTACCAATTCCTATAAAACCAGTCTTAACACATCCTTTCTCCTATTTTTTTGTAATGAATTTAAGATTTTGGGGATCTTCTACCATCGTTGTCAATTCTGGTTCGGCACTACCGAAATGGACGAACAATTTCGGTCCACCTCCAAACTGAATCACACATTAGAAAATATCCAGTCTACATTACTGGTCGAACTGAACCACACAATAGAAAATATTCGGTCTTGATTTTGGCTTTAAAAAAATTTGTAGGCATGTATTTGCAAATTTGTTTATAAAACATACCCAAACCCAAATCCCCCTTTCCAAAACCCTCGTTGCTCATTCATCAGGGTGGCGTTTGTAAATTTTTTATAAAATATAACCAACCCTAAACCAAATTCCCTCCCCCACACCCCCCACCCCCCTTTTTTCCTTCTTCCAAAACCCTCATTGCTTGTTCTTCAGTCATTTTTATAGTTTCTTATATAAAATATTCCCAATCCCAAATCCCACCCCCTCCAAAATCCTCACCACATATTTTTCTTTATGCCTTTTTTTTCCATTCTTCTTTTGAGATTTTTCTTGTTGTTTTCTCTTCTTTTAAATTTTAATATTTTTCTACTTATATATATTTATTCTTTTTTGTTTTCCGAAATGAAACTCTAACATGTATTACTAAAATTCCAAATGGGACCAAACATTCAGGTTTGGAGCCAAACAAAAACAATTTGACAACCATGTACAGTGTACACTGATTTCATAAGATTAAAACCACATTTTGTGGAAGATCTAAAAATTCTAAAGATTCAAAGATCAGATGCACAGTTCATTCGATTAAGTAAAATTAAATGACCACCTATTTATACTTAAATTAGCTCATGCTAAGACATGATGAGGACAAAAATTAAAGAGCATTCCTTAAGAAAAGTACAGTTTTCAAACATGTACAGCACCTTTTCGTCTGTCTCGAAGTGCTCTAGTTTTGACAGCTTCCCAGTAGTCACAATCTCCTGAATCTGCAAAATCCATTCCAAACACATTCAGCTGCTTACAAGTATAAAGTTAGCCTATCTCGAGGAAATTAATCAATCTTATACATTGATGGCAATATTTTAATATATGAATGCATATAAATATCAGGGGTTTCAGTCTGTATATATTTTGAAGGATTCAGGAGCTTCTATGTGGTTGATTTTTATTTTTATTTTTATTTTTTTGTGAAAAATGCAAAAGGAAAAGAAGACTAAGGCAGCATGGGATCCTCCCATTTTAGGGTGGTTGAATTTAAATATTGATGGAGCAGGCAGATAGTGGAAAACCAGGACATCTTGGTATTGGTGGGGTTCTACAGAATAAAAGGGTGGTCTTGCTCACTTATTCAGGGTTAATTGGTTTAAAAGAATCAAATGCACCGGAGGTTTTAGCAATTTGAGACCACTGAGGATGTAGACAGGTTCTATAGGCTATCAGAAATCGTGGGGAAAAAAGGGAAAAGAGGGTGGAGAACCACAGAAGCATTCATTTCACAGAAGACATGGACTTCATTTTCAACAACTACAGTTTCCTTTGTTCATGTACATATGGAAGCAGAAATAAAGAATGAGTTTTTTCATATAATATGGTTTTAATCTTTTATTGTACATTACCATCTTAATATTAGTGATACTTGTTACCGACCAAAAAGGACCTAATAACATAATGAAAAGAAATCTTTTTTGGAAAAGAGTCCATCTCGTCACTTTCCTCTCTCTTTACCAGAATTCCATGTCTGAGGGAATTTCAAATTCTCCAAAAGCTCTCCCCATGAGGTGGAATTCCAAAATCCTCCTCTTAAGAGAGCAATTGAAACTAAAACAAAAGGCAAAGAGATTGGAATTCAAGGAATTCCAAAAGGTCATTTAAGACCTTTTAGGTGGCTGGAATTTGGAATTCTTGTGAAAGAAACATGGCATTTCAAACGCTAGGGGCCAAGCCATCATTTCATGTCCAAAAAATCCCAACACGCTAAATTCTTGTCGGAAATTCTAGTAAAAGAACAGGCCCAAATAGTATCAACACCAATTAGTTTTCTCAATCACACCAATCAAATGCCGTGGGAAAAGGAAAAGATGCCCACTTGATAGTACACTTCGGATCACTGACAACCATGAGGGACAGCGAAGGAGATGCAATTCATTGTGTTTCAACCTCATCCAGTGGGCACATTCGACCAGTCAGAAGGCAGTTGATACTTGATACACTGATAGAACTTAACTGTACATTAACACCAGCTGATGAAGAGCATTTTCCAGATGAGAAGCTTGGGTGGGAGGTTGATGATTGCCACAGTTAATCTTGATAATAAATGAGAAGGAGAAAGATTTTGGAAGAAATCCGTATGTTATCGGTGAGCACACAACTGTGTATTTATAGCCTTACGATTGTACATAAGAGGATTCAGCAATTGCTATCCTAAAGGATACTAGAGCAATTTTGCTTTTATCCTATATTATGTAAAAGACTATAGATGAACATAACAAATGAAAATCATATGTTGCAGTTGTGGGCCTTTAATGGGCCCTGAATGGGCTTTTAATAGGCCTTCCGTGTCTTTACAAATCTAACAGACACAGTATGATGTTCACAAACCATTTTACCTCCACTCCCAAATATGTGGAGTCATTACAGCATGCAGCATAACTGGATAGTGTTACGAGTGCACAATTGTAGACAGATGTTCACTATAAAGATTATCTTACCACTCAATGCAGAAGATAATTCAAAGTCACCAAAATATACAAATATAATGAGTGGATCCGGTCAAAAGGAAAAAAATAAAAATAAAAAAAGAACAATGATCATTGGTTTAATGAGTGACATTTAAAGTGCAAACAATATGTCTGCATACGAAGATTCATAAGATTATGAAGAGACTAGGATAGGAATCGAGGTACAACTGTATAACTACAGCACTAGAAAAAATAAAAATGACAAAATTTGGAAGCTTAAAACAATGAGTGGTCACTTACATGATCCTGCATTGACTTTCCAATTGCAGGTAGGTGTTTGACTTGATCAACACTTTCAATTTTGAAAGGCAATTTTTCAATTACTGGTATAGCCTTGTGATAGCTGAATGATCTACGGTCATCCCCCAGAGCTTTTGGAACCAAAACAACATTATCATACTGGATCCAGAAGCAAAGAAATTAACAAGACCAAATGGGCAAACAAATATGTCCATAGAAATTTTACCTCTATATATGTTTATCAGCTTTCCAAATATCTCTGTGATATTCCTGTTTAAATCAGGCGCATTATAAAGCAACAATGACTGCAAAGTGCCAACCAAATTAGAATACAAAGCAAAACTCATTTACATTATAGTGTATAAGAAAAGAATCTACACCCCATTGGTGGCTACTGTGAATAAATAGAAAATTCATCTGCAACCTCAAGGACAGCATGTTAACCAATTTTCGGAACAGCAGATCTGGTACAAAATAGATCCATACAAACTGGTTTTAAGTGACATTTATTGAATCTTACTTCCTTATGTGCAGCGTCTGAAACAGTTTGGCTTGACATTTCAGCATCAGAACCACGGGCAGGACATGAAGGGTCCATATAAACTCTTACAGTCGTTCGATCCTTATCTGTGCCATTAATAACAGCAAGCTGATGTTCTGGAGTTATCAAGTAGTTTCTTTCTAAGCTACTAGTACCTGTTTTATCGTCAACACGTGTAACTTGTAAAAACTCGGATGTTCTTGTCTTTTTCCAGGATGACGCTTCATCATCCTTACCATCTGAATTGTAACCTTTGGCTGCTTCAGTAGATACTGCCTCAGAAGGTTGGCTTAATTCATTCCCCTTTTCCAGCGCTAATTTAAGACAATAGGAATCCTCAGATGTTTTTTCTCCTAGTGTCAGGCTGTCTTCCAACCACTGGAAAGAAAGTATATTCTGCAACAGGTATTCATTATTAAAATGATAAAGACTTCTAGACACATTCTTGAATTTATAAACCTAGAAAGAACATTATCTTTATATATATATATATATATATATAGAGAGAGAGAGAGAGAGAGAGATTGTTTAAGCCAAGTATTTGAGAGGTTTCTCAGTCATCTATCTTTCCCAAACAATAAATTTAAATAACCAACTGCATCAGGGTCAGACCCAGGAAATTATACTTGGGGTGGCTTTATGTAAAGGAAATATTGGAGGAAGGGGCAAATATAAAAAAATATATATATACATACTAATTTTCAAGATTTGCAGGGTTCTTTTTTAGAAATTTCAAACTATTCTCGGATATGGGGTGGGGGCTTCAGCCCCAGGACCATGTACCTGGGTCCGCCCCTGAATTGGGACACTACTTACAAAGCCTTAAGATGAAGCCTTCTATGATGGGAAAAAGAAAAAACCTCATACATACCTTATACTGATTGAAAAGGATTATATATTTATAAATGATGCATAGAAAATGGAACTCCTACATTCACCATGGAAAGCTTTGCTGGTTGTAGAAAGGCATACTGAAATCATTTGAGTTAAAGTCTATCATGGATAGGAGGGGAAAAGAAAATGTCAAAAATACTATGCTGATTGTATAAGTGATGCTCCAAAAATATGTTGCTTTGAATGTTGAGGATTGCAAAGGGGTATTTGACACTTTAATGTCTCCAATTCCCAATAAAGCCGGTATGAAACCCAATATTGGACCCGGGAGAAATTTGGATCCAGATCCAAATCAATGCATATAGGATCTGGAACATTCAAATCCAAAATTGGATCCTCATACGTTCCAACCCAAGGATCCGGATGCAGGACAATTCACGCATACAGGATCTAGAACATTCAAATCCAAAGTGGGTCCTTGTACGTTCCAACTAAGGATCCGGATATAGGACGATTACCTATGATGCCCAGATACAACAGGGATATGACATGGACACGCCGCGATGCCTAGATACAACATGGATATGACATGGACATGCCGCGATGCCTAGATACAACATGGATATGACATGGACACACTGTGGTTATTGCAGGCATGGATGAAAATAGCTGCCGCTACGTAGCGTAGCGGCCGCTATATCGGCCGTAGTGGCCGCCACCGCTACGCTACGGTCGATTTATCGGCCGTCACACCCGTAGCGGCCGCTATGTCCGCTACAGGGCCGTTACGGGGTGAGAAAAATTCCTACTTTTCAAATTTTTTTAAAATGCATAATAAGACTCATTTTTTTTCTTCTTCTCTCCAAATAACATTTCTATACAACTCTTCCACTCTTTTATGTTTAAAAGAATACCAAAAAGCACATGATCTTGCTGAATTACAGTCGATACAAAGAGTTCTTTTCAATGATTCTTCTCTAAGTACATCCTATTAGATACCCCCTTTGGTAGATGTATTTTTTTCTCTAGATACTCTTAAGTCTTGACTTCATGACATAGTTTTTTCTTTTATAAGCCTTTCATTAGTTTCTAAGTTAGCATAACTAAGCTATATGAACACATGTGAAAAAAATGATCATTACTATTATTTTCTATTTATACAGCGATACAGGACCTTATACAGTGAGGGGACCGCTACGCCCCCTTACCTTAATTACTTTTGCAAAAAAAAAAAAATACATTTTCTCTCATTTTCCAATATTCTAGATTTTCTAGAATTTTTTCATATTTTTTTGACGATTTTTCCAAATCGCACCACTACGCCGCTACGTAGTGCCGCTACGTAGCGCCGCTACGCTACGTATCACCTGCTACGTAGCGCTTTGGCGGCAGGCCGCTACGCCCGCCGCTACCGCTATTTTCATCCTTGATTGCAAGAAACCAGGAACACGGATTTTGCACATGAAAAGTGAAGTATCGGACATGATGCGTTGTCCATTTTGAAGTATCCTTGCATCATAGACGATTACATACACTTATTAATATATATATATATATATAGGTTTTAAAGGGTCTAAATAGCTTGAATTATATTCATATTTGATAGTTGGCTTAGTTTAATCATATACCATTTAATAATCCCACTTGTAAATTACAAAAAAGGAATTATATCTCTTTTATCCATTTAGACCTATGCACTCTACATCTTATTTCATATTTGGAACTGGATCTATAAAGACAAATCTGGGTCAGGATCCACCATGGTTTCACCCTGGATATGACCTGTTTGCATGCCTACAATAGACACTTGAATGTGATGATCCTT
This sequence comes from Camphora micrantha, assembly GCA_003546025.1. Taxonomy (NCBI): domain Eukaryota; kingdom Viridiplantae; phylum Streptophyta; class Magnoliopsida; order Laurales; family Lauraceae; genus Camphora; species Camphora micrantha. Next base: position 58,883,293 of record QPKB01000002.1, on the reverse strand, counting down.
TCCACTTTAACAGCTCCCCTTCCATTCTCCTTAATGTACTAATAGGCTGTGGACTCCAGCAGTTGCAAGACGGAGTTTGATGGATGTTTGTTGGGTATTAAGGAGATGTAATGATCAATTTTTTCTTGCCCACAGGTCGCAAGTGTGCTAACAAAAAAACATTTTTTTTTTTCATTTAGCAACTCCATTTCGTTATGGAGCATACGAATATGCAGTTTGAGATGTTATTACTGGCCTAAGCAGTACTCGGAAACACATACACTTCTAGATTTCTCACTCCTTAGTTATGTTAATATATATATATATATATAATCTCAAAGAAAACGATGACGACGTTTATTATTTCGAAAAGGTTCACACTATGAGGCTTGCCTTTTAATTTACTGTTGGTCTCACCTTCCTAGTTCACCTTTCAATGCACTTACAGACTTACCACTGGTTCTCACCTTCCCACGTGTTAGGAGATGAAGCCTTAATATCACTTGAAACAAAGTGGTATTAACCATTGGATTGGACCATGCCACTGGACATCATTGTTCATCAGATAAACTAAAACCCTTGATATGGCCGAATGCAACAATAAATATCACTTTATTCATACTGATACGTAGCCTAGGCCTACCATGGGGAGAGGATGATATCCAACAACACCAGTTTAAAAGGTGGCATCCAGCAACGCAATCTCCAAATAGGACGTGGTAGATCCAAATAAATGATCATTTCCCTTAAAAGGAAAAATATAATTATAATGGAACGTTTATGAGTAAGCCAATAAGCCTTTAATTTCAATAAAAGAAACAGAAGTACAGGAATTCACCCCTTTAAAGCTCATCAGACGTTTGCGATTCAGTTTCTGGAGAAGAGCATTCGAATTCATTGCAAAAATATGAGTAACCTTCTTTGAAAGGTAATCCTCAATAGTGGCTCCCATTTGTATCAGCTTCTGTTTCCAAATCTAAAGCACAACAACATAGAAAGTACATAAAAGCTTCATAAGTTGTGAACTAAGTTCTTTGTCATCAAAATAGAAGCACCCAACAAGGTAATAATAGCATTACAAATTCTATTCACCAGCATCATCTAAACAGTTACATCATACACTAAAAAAACAGAGAGAAAGAATTTACAAAAAAAAAAAAAAAAAACCAATGTAATACACAAACCAGATCATTTGTATTGTAGCTATTATATCTCACTCATTAAGGTCAGGTGCCTATATCCTTTCACACACCCAAAAAGGAGTTACCCTTCAATCCATCAAAACAACCGCAAAAACTGCCTACTTCGGTGGCGATTTTGCCCCATTCTAATTGATTTCAATATCCCAATCTACATTGTGCTGTTTGTTTCGCTTTCATAATGATGAACATAACAGCCCGATTCGATCGAACTCGGTTGGACCGAACCGCCTAAACAAGCGGCTCGGCCTCCAGTTCGATTTTTAAAGCAGATGGGAAGTTTCAGTAGGATATAAGCTTCTCAAAACAATCATACTTAATTGGGGTTTCTTTGAATTGGGCATTCAAAGCAAGAATCAAACAAATGAGAGCAGACCCACGAAAGGTAAAGAATGAGAGATTTATTTGTAAAAAGGATTGGAGGGTATTGGAAAGAACCTCAAGTCTTCGTGTCTGAACTCCAATACCAACTAAAAAGACAATCATCCCTTTGAACATTCCTTGGGGATCAGAGGAAGGAGGCTTCTTAGCTTTGTTCTTGGCCTTGGGCGCCATTCGCATTTCGCTCTTCAGTTACAAACGATACAAAAGAGTAGAGAGAAAAAACGAAAGCCTGGAATGGTTTTGATATGGATTTCTCATGTTCCTGACGCGCCAAGCTCTCGGAGGCCTTTTGTGTTGGCTGCTTTGGTCCGACTTACACGTTGTACTGTTTTTGGAGTTCATAGAAACTTAATCGAATGGCACATGAGATTAATTTAGGCCAAATGCATTTGGCTTGTTGAATGTTTTTGGTGCCAGGTTAGGGAGCTGGGACCTAGCCCTCGGGGGAGGCTATGGGCCCGGTAGATGAGACGAAACTTGGAATGAATACCCAACTCCAACTCTAGGCAAACATGTAAGTAGGGTTACAAACGGATATCTAATTTTCCGATTACTCGAAAGTTCCAATCCGTAAAAAATCGAATATAGAATCTATTTTAGGTTCCGATTCATAAACGGGGACGGGTTCGGGTCTGAAACCTAATTTAAGTTCCATTTGATAAACAGGTCCGGTTCTGTGTCCATATAGGTTCCGACCTGTGGACTCAAGAACCAGCATTTAAGCCTTTGATATTACAAATTGTACTTCAAAATCAACTTTTTTTGACATTTTTATATATAATATTGGAGGTAGTAAACTTTATGCACTGTTATAAGCTCTCTTTTTTTTTTTTTAATGAAAAATGAAGAATAAAGAAAAATTATAAATGATTTTGGAGTTAGATTCTAGTCCTCTAGGTTGACCCGGTTCCAAAACCAGATCTAGATCTATAACCGTTATTTAGAAACGGATCCAGGTCCGGATTCGGGTCCATTATGATTCCGATCCGAAACTATTCTGTTTGCAACCCAATATGTAAGAACGAACGCCTCCTGCCACTAAGATAAGAAGGCGTTTTTATACCATTACATGTTTGTCACAGTAACGGTATTTGGGCAAATGTACAGCCATGAGGGCATTGTTTGCGATGAAGCTTGGATGGCATTTTCTTATAATTTAAATTTTACAAGTGTTAGCCCTCATATGGAACTCCAAGTCCTCGTGGCCTATCCCGTATTTGAAATGCTAGGGTTAGGATTTTGCGAATTCTTATGGCTTTTTTCTTTTTTTTTGGGAAATTTTCTGACAGGATTTTCTTGTATTGGAGATTTTTCTAACATTAATATGATAGTTGTGTTGCCCCTTGAAATTTCAACACCATGTTTCTTTTGCTAAAATTCTAAAAATTAAATCTTTGCAACCCACCTGAACTGTCAAGAATTAGCCTTTCAAAATTCCAAGATTTCAAATATTGGACGAAAGATGAGGATTCTGAATCCATGTGGGGGGACAGCATTGGAGCATTTTATATTCTCTATACAATAATTCTCATAATTCTTATAGAAATAAAGGCCCATAATTCTTGTAAAAATAAAGGCCATCTATGCTTCATCAAAGATAATATCCTCACGGCACATGGCAGTTAAGGAAGAAATACACCTCTAGAGAAATAGGCCCCGGGAGTATGTATGTGTAGAGTTGCGGAAGAGAAAAGAAGCATTACTCTTCAATGAAAATTCAATTTTGATGAGGGAGGTCAGAAATTAAAGTCAAGCTTATCGAATAAGAAACACCGGTTTCTACGCATTTTCTGCGACAAACTATTTAGGTCGAACGTTGTAAATTGTTTCCGCCTCCTCTAAAATGTGTATACACAAATGTGCCCTAAAGATTTTGTGACTTGATCAGGTGGGTTGGATTTCAGGATTTCTACTATAAAACATGGTATTTGAATTACATTATTCTTCCCTTTCAAGTAAATATACAGTAGTTTTTGGGCTCACTTATATAAGCGTTTGTGCGGAGTGAAAAGCAAAGACCACCTTTGGGTCATGTTGAATGATGATTTGCACGTACCAACAATTAAAATGTATTAATATTAAAGGGGTGGTCCACTATTGACCTCAACCAGTTTATATTAAAGGGGTTATGCCTCAACACTAGCCATGAATAGGTTTTTCTCGTGATGAAAGTGGAGATATTTTTCTTTTTCACAAACTCTCTCATATAGATTTTGTGGACTAAGATGCTCTTAAATGCGTGATATCACATGAATTTATATCCGGTACGATATCGCATATATATATATATATATATATAAATATAACTTTTTTAACCAATAAAAGAAGAAATTTTGTGCGATATGTCATAAATTTTTAAAAAAAGTACAACCAAGTGTGGATAATGTATAGAAAAAATATGTAACCATTGTCGTCTGATAGAGTTATTACTAAAAGTTACCGTACGGATAAAACCTTTGTATCAAAATAGAAAGGGTGAGATAAAGTTAGTGATTAAGCAACATTTATATCTGTTTTATGTGTGGTAAAAGAATGTGTGAGAGACAAAGTACTAAAGTAAGCCTTTTTTTTCGGCATCTTTACTTTATCAGACATTACCATCGTTTTTTATGTGAAAATTTTCATTGGTAGATAAGTAATGAAGTTTTTTTTCAGTTTTTGATAACCAATCAAAGAGGTTTGGGACTCGAGAGTGACCCCCTACACACACGGAGAGACCATCCATATAAGAAAAAAAAAAAAATAGAAGTTCGCACAAGTGAAAAGAGGTGGGCTATACGAGGTGAATGCTTCTGTCTTGACCCTTTTTTTTATGAAGTTTAATGCCACCCAAAAAATTTGTTGAGGATCCGAAAGCTAGGATTACTTCCTCATTGCGTTTTATTTTACCACATGTATACAATCCGTAGCCCTAACATCCAATTTCAAAAAGCAAAACACTGATTCTTCGAAAGTGGACCCAGTTTTTGGTTCCATTGCTTGCCCAAGGTGGGTCCTACACCGATCACATGTGGGCCACTGTAGATTTTCTCCTCCTCCCTCCCATTTCAGTCATTCTCAGCTCACTCTGTACCTGAATTCTAGACTCCCAACTATATATATACATAACATGGATGGATAAGAAAGACACAGATAGAGAAAGAGCTGTGAGAGAGAGAGAGAAAGATGGCAGTGAACAAAACCCTTGCTTTGAGTTTGTCATCCCTTCCCCTGATAAAACAATCATCATCATCTTCTTCTTCTCCTCCTTATCTCTTTGCCAGCACTTCTTTTTCTCCTCCTCCTCGTCTCTCTGTTGTTTACTCCCTTAGATTCCAATACCCTTCTGCTTCTATAACCACCCCACCAACACAGCCTTCCCTATCTTTCTCTTTGCAAAGAAAGCAGCTTTGCAGGGCAACAGAGTCAGCGGAGTATGTATTTCCAGACCCAATCCCTGAATTCGCAGATTCCGTACGTGTTTTCTATCTCCAACCCCCCATTTATCTTCTTCTTCTCTAAAGCTAAAGTGATTTTTTTTTTTTTTTTTTACTATCCATGAGCATTTTGTACGAAATGAAGTGATTTATCTACTGCCCATTTGAGAAATAAAGTGATTCACGTGCTACCCACTTTTTTTTATATCTAAGCTAAGGAAGATTTCAGTGATTCTTCTAATACTCGATGTCTTTTTCTTAATGGAATGAAGTGATTTTCAATGGAATCGGAGCTGGTCACACCCAATTTGCTTGATTCATTTAAATTTTGAATATCACCAATTGGGGCTATGGAGATTCCTGCTAGAATGTTATATAATGTGTTTCTTTTTTACCCCTTTTGTGTTTCTTTGTTATTATCTGATAAATTAGATAGATAAGGTAGATAGTAAGTTGAATCCAAACAGATGGTTATTCTTTCTTTGAACTTCAATACAAGTTCCAAGTTTTTTTTTTTCTTTCTGTAATTTATCTTTATGAATATTGTAATTTCTTCACCTATCTGTTTCTTGCTTGCTGTTGAGCAATAAGCAATTTTATTTTTTTGTTAACTGTGAAATTCTAATTGCTGTATTTTCTAGTATATCATGTGGATGATGATTTTTTATTTTTATTTGTTTTGATTCAGGAGACTGAAAAGTTTAGAGCTCATCTTCTTAAGAAGCTTCCAAAAAAAGATATATTTGGGGATTCTGTTAATGAAGTTGTAGAGATCTGCACAGAGGTATTTACAAATGCTTCATGATTGAAATTATATTAGTTATGTAGAATACACTAGTCTGGTATAATTAATCAGTATGACTTGGTGACAACGCCATTGTCATTCTACATTTAAAAAGCATTGCTATAAGGCTGATATCACTAAGCTAGAGACAGATGGAAAAATGACGTAATATCCACTGCTTGTATAACCTGGTGACTATTTATCATGAGTGTTTTTCGTTTATGCTTGACAAGAGACTCAGATTCACACAGCTGCAAAAACTACACGACGTCTTTGAACAGCTGAGAAATAGCAGGGGGGGAATGGTACATGAGTTTATCATCTCTAGGCTTCTTGATATTGCTGTGGATATTTGGTATATCGTGTATATAAAATCTTGAGTGTATTTAATAACTCATTTATTCTCTTCTATGGAGTCATTGATGTAGAAGATATATTGGTTTGTTATATTAATTTGGTACTTCAAAATCCCTTTGAGGTCTATCATTAGTTGGAGCATTGGAGGAACCTTCCAGCAAGGGTCTACTTCTGCCTCTAGTTGCTGTTCTAGATATCCTTTTAGTCTCCGCTTCCGCATTTCTAATCTTAATATGGATTTCTTAGAACTGTCACTTCTCAACTCCCGCACTAAGTAATTTCATTTTGGATATTTGATGTCAAGTTGTATATAACAAAGGAAAATAAATAGGATTTTTGATGGACCCTTATTGCAATCCAACTCCACCCAGGAACTTAGTAGCCTCCTCACTTACTCATTCATTTTTTCCCCTTCACAAATTCTTGTATAACTTTACTCAATTGATAAATTCACACTTGCATTCGCTTCTAAGTCGATACAAACTAAAACTCAGGCTCTATTTGTTTGCAGGAGCTGAGTTTCAATTCTAAGAAATGTATTTCTAAATGTGCTTAAAAATGAAGAATAAAGGTAAGATTCATAAATGATCATTAAACAATTTCCATTGATGGAAAATGAATCGGGGGGCGGCGGCAGCGGTTGTAGAGATGGGAAATGAATACCAAACCATCACCCTAGTAAATCAAATCCTAGGAAAGTTAGGGTCCCATTTACATCTCCACTTCATATCCTTCACTCTCTCCTCTTTAATAATCCTTTGTTGGAACCCATTTTACATTCCTAGGAATTCAATCACATACAAAGAGGCGGGCCCTTAAACATGTTGTGTTAAATGTTTATTTTGTAGTGTATGTTTTTCACTTCAAAATCAGAATTTCAATGACTTGGTCTAACTCAGTCTATACTACGAACTGTCCAGTCAATTCAGCATTAGTCAAGACTGAGTCTGGCCCCAAACTTAGATTTAATTATCTATTCCGAAAAGTGAATACAAAAATTCAAAACTATACAAAATTTGCAGTATAGTTGTGATACATATCCACTTATTGTAGGTGAGATTTTGATAATTATGACTTTAGCATAATTATCTAACTAAGCAAGAATCTCTATCAATCTTGCCAAAGAAGCTATCTTATCTTCCACAATTGATATTACAACATTGCGCTATGTTTGTGTACTAATTCTGGGATACAAAGATTTGAGCTGTTAGGCATAGGTTCTGTAAGGACAATCATCATTAGAAAAAAAAGTACTTTATGGTAAGCTTTTTCCAACCCAATGAGGATGATGTAAAGTCCTTTTCTATTTAGTAGTATCCATTGGTGTTATAATGCCTCAATATTATTCCTGATTGAAAATTTGGTTACCTTTCTAATGGGTCTACATGGAGTGATCAATCAAAAAAGAAATCAAGAAATGAAAAGAAAAGAAATAAAGAGATGCAAGTTAACCGAGTGGGTTACAACTTCTTGTTACAAACATGGTATATGGGTTATGCGCAAGCTACAAATCACCTTGGATCCCATTTGTCTGTATGTCATATATATATATATATATTATTTCAAGTGGAATCATTGTTAATGAATATAGAATAGAATATACTATATATTTTCTTGGCTGGTAATGAGCAAAATTTTAATTGCAAACCGGAAGGAAGCATCAAGAGGCAACAATATGCAAACTACAACATGTAGACTATATCCATCTTGCCTGGCGATTGACTCCACCTCAAGATTAATCACTTGAGGGATGTAGGAAACAAAGGCATATGTCAAGATAGAACATCCCTTATCTGATAACCCATGACACCAATCTCCGTGGGAAGGGGCCCGAGCATCTGCTTCTTTCGATGCAGGTGCTGAATAAACTTCCATCATCAATGAATGGAACAGTATATTGTTGCAGCCACTGATTGGAGCAAAACTCTTTGAACTCAAAGTTATCCATTTGAGGCCATCACTTCCAAGGGCAAAGAATGTTTTGAGAAAACAAGGATCATAATGCACCATTTTTTAAAATAAAATGCTCTCGTCCATAACTCATATCCAGTTCTTAAACAGACACTCCCAACACTTTTAAGTCATAGAAAAATAATTTTAACATAAATACTATATTTTTTTCTAATATTTTCACTGCAAATATATTAAATGTAAACCTTTTAGAGAAAGCTTTTTGAGTCAAATGGTATGAAATTCAGTAGAGCAAAGATGAAATATGATATAAAAAAAGCATGGAATGAAAACAGATCATAAACATAGAAGCCTAGAAGTTAAAACAGTAATTTTATTTTGAATAATAAAAGTTAAAACAGTAATAGAAAGATAAGAAAGTCACAGACAAATAGTTTCAACATAAATACTGTATTTTGTTCTACTGTTTTCACTGCAAATATCTTTGATGCAAACCCTCTAAAGAAACTTGCCAAAGAAAGGCAAGGTATGATACACTGCATATTTTAGGCCCTTGGATTGATCATGTTAAAATTGGCATCAATCTAACTTTATCTAATAGCTAGGCTTTGGACAATTATAATGCACCTTAAATCAATACCTCCTATGAGTCCTTTCAGACACCTCTCTCCCCGTCTCTCTCTATAGATGTATCTATCTATCAACACAGGCAATTATCATGCTTCCAGGTGGGTCTCCACTCCCACAGGCAGGGCAGTTTTGATACCTAGGTTAAAGTATGTATATATATATATATATATTTACAGGGAGATGCTCCTATGAGAGATATCTCTCACATTATATGAGAGATAGGGGTGCGGGCCCTCACATTTAAGTTGTTGGCATTGGATATGGATATGAGGGCCCCCACCCAATCTCTTATTTAAGGTGAGAGATATCTCTCATAAGAGCATCTCCCATATTTATGTATGGGGAATATTCATGTGCATTTATCCCTTACCATAGGGTGAGGGACACTTTCCCCTTTTGCACATGAAGACAAAGAAGTGTACCTCACTCTATGTACTTGAACATTCACTTTTGTACTTGAAAATCCCCATTTATGGAAGTGTCCCTCACCGTATGGTGAGAGATAGATTCACATGAATGTTCCCCATGTATATATATAAACACTTCTTTGTCTTCATGTGCAAAAAGGAAAAGTGCCCCTCACCCTATGGTGAGGGATAGCTGCACATGAATATTCCCATATATATATATATATATATATATATAGGACTTGCAAAGCTATTGTAAGTAGGATTATTGTTACGTGGGCTAAGTGGATGTAGGCCAGTAGAGTGTCACTGTGTGCCATGTTAATTGAATAGAATTCCCTGAATTTTTCAGATTCCAAAAGGTGCCTTTTTACTTGTGGCTTATTTGTCATTTCTGAAATCAGTTTGATGACAATATTATATTGTCACGCTAATTAGTATTATGGACACAATGTATTCCCCTGTTTCAACACATAGGATGAATTAGATTCTGTTTAAGTATCGTAAATCAGATAGGATGATGTTCTTATTTATCACATGAAAATGGTATTATGGAGTTTCACTATTCAATATGACCCTTCCAAAGAAAGGCCTGTCATACACACATATAATACATGTGTGAAAATAGATTAATTGGTGAAGGGATGGCCAAAACCATAGTTTTCCTCTTTCTTTTTTTCAGTCAGATTAAAAAAAGGGAATTCCTAACTTTAAAATTTTTTTTGGTTTTCTTCTTCTTGTTCTTTTGAACAAAATTCTTTTGCTGTCTCTTAATGGACTCTTTTGATTGTGCCCGCACCAGATCTTCAGTAAGTTTTTGCACGCTGAGTATGGAGGGCCGGGGACGCTGTTAGTGGTCCCATTCATCGACATGGCTGATACTCTGAATGAAAGAGGTCTTCCTGGTGGTCCTCAAGCTGCACGTGCAGCAGTGGTTTGGGCTCAAAAGCATGTCGACAATGACTGGAATGCATGGACGGGAGGTGACGATGACAGTGCTGAATAAAACTCAGTAGATTGTTTCTTTAAAATTTTAGGCTTCACATCCATGATCCTATCAGTTTTGGTGTGTAGAAAAATAAATTGCATGGGGATATGTCTTAAATCAGCATAAACTTTCTCCATGAGCAATGCAGTTCATGGTGAAGCTGTTGGAAAGGTGCATATAAATTTTGCAGGAATCAGGTATCATAGACTTGTAGGAAGGTAACTGCAGAGGCTATATATTTCATAGGAAACATTCAATATCTGCTGCTTTGGAATGCTACTTGATCTTCAGGTGTTCTCAGCAACTTGATCTTCGAATGTTCTCAGTGTGTAGTTTTTTCCTCTCTCTCAGTGTGCGCTTTGCATAAACATATTTTGTCTTCCATTAATCTTGTCTTCTGTTAGGGCCCATTTGTTTCATGTAATTGAATATTTCTAGGACTAGTTAAAATTGAAGGAACCAAGGTGGAGATAAAAACTGACCATCAAATTATCTTTCTAAAAAGTGTATCAAGGGGTGATTGGAAATGAACAGCCAGTCATCATCCTAGTAATTCAAATCTTGAGAAATTCAGTTCCTATCTGTCTGCAGCTTATATCCTCTGCCCCTCACTTTCTTAATAATCTTTTCTTGGAGCCCATTTGACCATGAATTTACATGTATTCAATTCCAAGCAAACAAAGGTCCGTAAATATTTCTCTTACTATTGAAATGAATCATGCATCATTTAAGCTCCATAAATTGAGATCCACAAAATGTTTCCCTGCAGCCATGTTTGGATTCTGAGAACTTGGTCGCCCTGTGTTCAGTTTTGCCTCTTTTAACTCTAATTACATCTGACTTTGTTTACCTTGTGGCAAACAACAAAACAACTGTCACTTCCAGGTCACTCAGATTATCCAAATGCAAAAGCCCTTAGATATGACTAAACCCACTTACCTTACCTGCACTCCATTTGGAAATATCCAAATGGGCCTTAACCATTTATTCTAGTTTCATTCAATTGTCTACTGACCAATGGATACAGTAAGTTCATCTCTGATTGGAGTGATCCAATCCAATGGTGAATTTCTGATGAGAGCAAATCACCATTCCTAACATGATTCAATCCAATGGTTGATGAATATATGCACTATGGCCATGTACAGACCCCTTACCTATCAAGGACTGAAGGGAGGAGGTGGGCCACGTAGTTTAATAACCCAGTAAAGTTTGGGGGGAATGCGTTCCTTTTTTTTTATTAGATTACAAATCTCACTGACAGGTTAATCTTTGCCATTTCATTAGGCTGTACTTGATGGGAACCAATGGGCAAGGGCCCTCCCAAAATAATAAACGCCTCAAACTAATCTGTTCATTTTTGCACTCCTGTTTCAATGCCAATATCCTGAAATGAGCTAATATATAACCCCAAAGGGGTTGGCGGAGTGGTTAGGACTACGGTTCCTCTCTTCCGGAGTTAGAGGTCTTGGTATCGACTCCCGGTTCCCCCTCTTCAAAACCGAATGTTGAGTCCTTATGTGCTACCACTTAGGGGCAATAGGGGTTTTATCCGGCTTCTCTCTGTGGAGAGAATAGTACGTCCCGTTAACAAAAAGATTAAAATAAAATGAGTTGATTTCTATGCAATATGCAATGAATAAGTGTGGCATGCAGACAGAGATCTTCTGTCTAGCCAGCGGAGCCATTCCAAACGATCTGGTCCCAATGTCGCTTGGGTGGATGGTCTACAAATAACCTTTTAGTCCATGGTTAGACAGTTTAAATAATCAATCATGAGGAGTCCAATCTCTGCGTCCATCCAATGTAGGACCAAATAGCACAAAAAAGGCACTCCATCTTGTTTGTGCAGTGTTGTGTGATTGGTGTATGCCAATTAGATTGAAGGAAAAATTTTATTGGATAGCAATTAGACAACCCATGTAGTAAAATGTTGTTCAATCAAGAAACAACATTTATATACAAAATGAATGTGGTATAGATGAGAATGTTGAGATAAATGTGTGGTAAAATCAAGAAGGATATGGATAAAAAAATAAGTGCTTAAGAGAGCACTTAAGTCCGGAAGAACGCATACAATGAAAATTTTGACTATACAAATTGGTGGCCCACAAGGAAATTGATGGCCAATAAGGAAAAGGGATAAGCAGAAGATGACATAGATGGAGATAGTAAAAATAAATTTAAATATTTACAAATTATTTGAAAACCTAATAAAGCATACATAGGGACGGAGCAGCTCCATTCATATAGCTAAAAACAATAATACAGGCAAGGCCTTGATGAGGATAATCATTTGGTTGGTCACAACACATGAAATGACTCAAAAAATATATTTTTACTTCATTGGAAGATTTTAATCCCAGGAGAAGTTACTTTACCACTTGCTTCAACTCCTCTCATTTCAGATTACTTCACTTCATAGAAGCAGCTGCATTTTTACTTTATCAGAAAGTATATTTTACCTTTATCCCACTTATTTTACACTTTTACTTTACCTGACTTTACCGTAGCAAGAGTACTGGAAGGGTAGCATGGCCTTGGTGATTTCGTAATAAATAAGCCGCACCCATTTTATCAACAATCGAAAGAATCCCACATCCCACCCTTCGAATTCGCAAAAGAGAAGATGTCATCTTTTGCGGGAGCAGTAGCATCTTCTTCTCCTCATTCTCTTTTTCATCTTCTCCCACCCTTCTCTTCTGCTGCTCGAACCACCTGCAGCAGCAGCTTTTCTCTTAGAGCCCCAGAGTCATCATCCCCATTCTTCAATTCAGGCATCTGCGTCTCCCTTCGTTCAAAATCGACAACACCAAGAATCTCCATCTGGGTCGCCTCCAAAAGGGTTCCTCTGCAAACCCACGAAAGCAATTGGGAATATCCGTATGATGGCAGCGACAGCGACTATGATGATGATGATGATGAAGGAAACAAGGAAGAGCGGGAACAGGAATTTGAAAACGATTTTGAAAAGGATGAAGAAGAAAAGAGAATTGAAGCCGGTGTTGCAGCTGCAAAATACGTTGATACTGCTACTGCACCGACCCAATACGAGGAAGAGCTCATAAAAGGTATCGGCTTTTGTCGTCTCTCTCGTCAGTTGATTGAACTTTCCCCCTTTATTTTTGTATTCTGTGATTAAAATCAGTGTAGGAGATTATGTTTTTTGAGTCTACCATGCTTTTTGCAAGTTCCTTTTTTTATTTTTTGTTATCATTTGTTGGGGTTGCTATGGATACAAACAATGATGTGGAGGGGGTTAATTGGTGAAGTGTGTCTTTGATGTTTTATTCCTTGGAGCATTAGATTCATGAAATAGGTAGGTAAGATGTTATTGAGAAGTATTGAGCTAACAAAATTTGATAATAGTATAGTGTTTGGTTTTAATCAAGCAGATCTGCAAAACGTGTTCTTATTGTTTCATGGATTCCACTAATAAAATGAAAACTGATTTGATAAGAGACGGTCTACACTCTGCAGTCTTATCCCAAAAAAAGGTCCACAGTCTACAGAAGCAGCTTCATTTGTCATGTGCTTTATTCCAACTACCTTTCCTTTTTGTACATATTTTTAAACAATATTTGTTAAAGCTATTCTAGTTATAGGAGAAAAAGTTCCTTAATACATGAAGTAATAGGAGCAAAGTAACTGTTTCAATTTAATAAACATTTTGATATATTTGGATGTCTGTTTTAGCATCAATTTGTGTCACATAATGAGTCTTTTTTTATTTTTTATTTTTTTATAAATATATTTCTAAATGTGCTTCTTCAAAATACAGTTCACATCTAGAGATATCAAGTTTGTTGTCTAAATATTTATGTTTATTTTGCATTTTCTGTTCGAATTCATCAGTGTAGGAAAATGCAAAGAACAACTAATCATGGTCACTTAGAGAGCCATTCTTCTATTTAGGAGAGATTAGTCTACAACAACTTGCATCAGTTGAAACGAAATATCTGTGTATAGTTACTTGCCATTCATTTCCTCAACAGCAACTATTCTTGCTTGTCCAAGTTTATTCGTTTTATTAGAAATGCGGTTCTGACAATCAAAGAGACGTTAGTAGAAAATGATGTTGAAGTTAAGTTGGTAATTCATGCTTCATTTTTGTTGAATAGAAGCTGGATCCTGCTTAAGGATTCAAATTTGGATACTATTATTCTGATTACAGTTGTACTGTTAGGTAAAATATCTACAAAACCATAGAACAACTTTGTTCGAGAATTTCCTAAATGATGTTTGGTGCATTCCCTCTCTATTGTTGCCAGTCATAAACAAAAGTTTATAGGTATTGAAGAACGCCCAATTTATTTAAACATTTCTGTTTGATTCTTATGTTTATTCTTTTATACTTGCGGGTTTTTTTTTTTTTTTTCTATTTTTCAATTTAATAAATTAGCCGTCATCTATAAAATGAGAAAAGAAAATGTGTACAAGTGAGATTTACATTTTGCATTATTTCTTTTTCTCTTAACATTCTCATCTAGTGCACTCTATTTCAGTCTTTCGATGCAAGGGTTTGTGAATCTCTTTTCTATCTGAAACCTATACTGTTGGGATTGATCTTGAACAGGTCTGCTGGGTTCTAATATTTAATTTGCACCATGAAGCACTTTTGTAACTGCGTTGCATCAATCATATTATTTAGTTTGCACTTCTATTCCTTTTGATGTTTAGTTGATTTTTGCTTTTGATTTGTTGGGTGTTTCTTGTTGTACTCCTTTGTTCTTTCTCCTTTGGAGCAATAAAATTTACTGTTATAAAAAAAAAAAAAATTCATATTCTTTTTCTTGAACTTGCCTTGAACATTTATATGGGCTGTTTTTAAACTCATTGTCATGCCTTTTACCTTTCCTCCTTATATGTGACACTAGTAAAGCCTTCTGTCGTTTCTTTTGATTCTTGCAGAAGTTGAACTGTTGTTAGAGCCAGAAGAGAAGGCAATTTTGGAACAGAATGAATATCCTGTTCTCAGTAAAATCTCTACTGTTAAGTCCCACAAGCAATGCGTAGTGAATTCTTTTGTTTTCTTTTGTGTCTTATGGGTTGTTGCATGCCGGATCCTAGTGGGTCTGGGTCTGGGTCTGGATCTACAATGAACCCAGTTTGTTACTATTAACCTTGCTATGTTCTAAGTTTTAAAAATCTGATACTTAAATGCAGACAAAATGGAGCCCATTTCATAGCCTAGCTCTATCAGTGCAAATACCTTTCATGGATAAGCTACTTCAAAGCGGTTTTGATATTGATGCCGTAGATAAGGTAAGCATTATCATTTTGTGATATCGAGCTTCAGCCTTATGAGCACCCTTATGAAATAGAGCTTGAGTAGATTTGGTAAAACAGGATGGTTTCACTGCTCTACACAAGGCGGTGATTGGTAAAAAAGAGGCTGTGATTAGCCATCTTCTAAGGAAAGGTGCAAACCCTCATGTTAGAAATAAGGTTAGTAAGACATTGCCATACTCAAACTTCCGACTTAATACTATCATTTGATTCATTTCTAAGAAATTAGAAGTTATGTTCGCTCCACCTTGTGGTAGGATGGTGCCACCCCATTGCATTATGCGGTTCAAGTTGGAGCTATCCAAACAGTGAAGTTGTTGATTAAATATAAGGTTGATGTAAATGTTGCAGACAATGTGAGTGGCATTAGAACGTTTCCCTCTTATTCCCTGTAGAATCTCTTTCTTTCGAGCGTTCTTGATCTTGTAATCACTATTTCATTTAGGAAGGCTGGACTCCATTGCATGTTGCTGTACAAAGTAGAAGTAGAGATATAGCAAAAGTTTTGCTGGTCAATGGTGCAGATAGGACAAGGAGGAACAAGGTAATTATGTAAATGGATACATTCTAATCCTGATTGGTGATTTGAACTCTAATTTTGTGTATTTTGATTGTTTAAGTTTGTATTTTATAACTGTATGTTTGTGTGCTTTGTCCTCTCACAACTTTTGGTATGCACCTTTATCTTGTTTTCATTGCAGAGTTACCATTTCTTGCAAATTAATTAACCATACAATATGTACAATATAGATGAACATGATGACACAAATTGTGTCCAATTAGAAGTAGTTTACTTGGGATGTTTTATAAATCTCGTGTGATTTTGTGATTATCATGAACACCTTGCTGTAGCAATTCAAAAGATAAATAATTAAATAAATAAACGAGTTGCTGTACCTTCAACAATTTTATAGAGTGGGGCAACCTTGCGAGTAAGGCAAGTCATTGGACATCGACCTTCCCCTGGATCATAGGAACTTATTGGGTATTCATCATCATGCAAGCTTCTTTACAACATAAGTGTTGTTAGGAAATTTATTGGTCACTCAGATGTGAGGATTGTTGCAGATAAGTTGGGATCATCCGAGGCATTGACTTAGAGAAATCCAGAGTTAAAGAGTGGAACTTTATAATGGAGTCCACCTATTGAAAATCCGAGCCGCTCAAAATAAAGTCCTTTTGAGTATGTTGGGTATCCCTAAATTTTATTATAGGGGAGTTGGTCTCACTGTAAAATTGACCGTTTGATTAAAAATGTGATAATGAATAGTGCATAAGAAAGTTCTAAATCTTAATCATGTTTTTATCAAATGGCCAATCTTGCAGTGGGACCAACTCTGATTGGGGTAAAATTTGGGTTTACCTCATACACAGGGAAGGCCTTTATTTTGAGCAGCTTGGATTTTCAATAGGTGGTCGCCAATGTGGAGTTGCACTCTTTTAACTCAGGATTGATCTAAGTCAAGGCCTCAGAGGTCCAGACTCTTTTTATGTGGGTTCTTGAAATCCATGGATATTGGACATGTTGATAAACTTGGAGTTGCCTTTTCTCATTATCCGTGGATTCATGACCCACAAAAATTGAGGATTAGGAGCCACACTGTTTTTTTTTTTATTTAAATAGTAAGAGCTATAAATAAAAAATAAATAAAATAAGATCCCACCTCAGATCCATATCAATGTTGAATACCCCTTGCCCAAATCCAATGCTTAGATTTTTCTCCTTCAGCTCCAAGCTAGGGTGAATACCCATGAACCTGAGGCTGATTGTTTCACATACATGGATCAACATAGTGGCCAAGACTGCTACGCTATCTGAGGCAGATTATATCACATATATGGATGAACATAGCGGCTGTTATATCAGGCGTAGTGGCCAAGTCTACTACACTATAGACAATGTACTGCCGCTAGCAAATGCAGCGGCCGCTACGGCCACTATGGTCCTACTACAGGCTGCTACAAATCCGGTACAGAGCGTGACTGGCATCTACTTTGCATAAGTTTTTAAAACACATAGTAGGACTTATTTATTTTCTTCTTCTCTCCAAGCAACATTTATATGCAACTCTTCTACCCTTCCATGCTTAAAAGAACACTATAAAATACAAGATTTTGCTAAATTGAAGCCGATACATAGAGTTTCTCTCAAGGGCTCTTCTCTAGGTATGTCATGGTAGACACCCCCTTTGGTATTTTACTAGAGGTATTCTTTTTTCGACTCTCAACAAAAGTTCATTGTTTGTATTTAGTGGAAGTTAATTTTTCATTTGGTTTGATCTTTAAGCTTTATTTAAGCATTGCTTTATAATTTATTTATCATGTGTTATGTACAATTGTGCTAAATTGCTTATGAATTATGAATTTAGAAATGCATGATAGTTTCTAACTTAGGTTAACTAACATGAAAACATGTTAAAAAACAGATAAATATTGTTGTTTTATAATCATTCCTCAATACAAAACCTCTATGCACTAAAGAGACCGCTCCATCCCCTTATCTTAGTTACTATAAGAAAAAAAAAAAAAAAAAGGCATCAAATTCTAACAATTTCCAATACTCTCGATTTTTTGGATATTTTCTTGAAATTTTTTTACCACTTTTTTTTTTTTTTTTTTATTGACACCGTTATGTATTGCCGCTACTACTACGTATCACCTGCTACATAGCATTTTGGCCGTTACGCCTGCTGCTAGCGCTATTTTGATCTTTGATCATATATAATACAATAATATGATATATATATTATATCATATATGTTATATTTATAATTAATACATATATATTATCTTGATATAATATAATATTATTATATATTTTAGAATATACTTGAGGGTTTGAGTTGGGCCTAGAGTCGGATCTGGATGCAATCGAGTACACTGGAGTTGGGGCCTGATCCGATACAATAGATCTATATGCATTTTGGTTTGGTTGTTGGTACAAAAACATTAATTGGGTCCTGTGAGGTAGCATTTGATATAAAAATAGGTGAATGTATCTTGGCGTTTTTACAAGACTAAATTTTTTATAATGTCATAATAACTTTAGATTTAATATTGAGTGGAACACATATATGGAAATAATCCAAAAAAAAAAAACTCAGTGGATATCCAAATAAAAAATTTCAGGAATCTTCTTCAGAAAAATCCTACAATATTCAAAATAATGTCCTGTTTTTGAATGATCAAAGCATAATAGTTTGTTCTTCAGATTCTAGACTCTTCAGGCTAAATTTGGATTTAGAAATTTGATCATTTTAGAAACCCATCCAAAAATCTTGTCATATCCTCGGATCCAGACAAGCCCTTACAGTCTCTTGGATGAGGAGAGAAGGTCGAGAAAACTCTCTATAGTCCAAATTTATACTGCAGGCGATTTCTTGACTTATTTTCTCCACCTGTGGTCTCTGCATCCAAATTGGCCCTTAGCATTTATTATCATTCAGCAGGTGATTTCTCATGTGCCAGTTATTATTGGAGACATTTGGAGTTTGTTTATTTCATCCAATACCTAATATTTTTTGTTTGTACCATGCTTTTGTGTTTTTAACAACACTAAGAAAACCTAATTTAAGGGAAATAATTCATAGCACAGCAGGAAAGTGCTCATTGTTGCAAAAGCAAGAAATAGAAGAAGAAAGTCCTATTTTAATGCTTTTATCTTTATCTAGATGGTCAACATTTCCAGTGCATTTCAGTTGGTTACATAGATTGTATTTACACCTCGATGGTCAGCATTTCTAGCACACGTTAGTTGCATAAATTGGCGATTTTTGGTTATAATCTCAAATGAATATCTTGATAGCACTCGTGAATATTCTTGAACTGTTGTAAATTTACTTTTTCCAAAACCCCATTTAATAGTTAGGTTTCAGCCGTGGACATACTCTTCTTGAATGTCTTCTCAGTTGCCCTTTAAAAAGCACATGATTTTTTTTCAATTTTTTTTCAGTTCCACCGTGATGGATACATGAAATAACTTTCAGTATGGAGTATGAAACCTATATGTGGATTTTCTCAGTTTGCGGTATTAAACCTATATGTGGATTTTCTTTTAACTGTGCAACAGTGAATTGTGAAGTTGAGATATTGGGTAGCACTTACTGCCAGACCCAGCTAAATTTGCTTCTCTGAGTACTTAATTTTGGTATAAATTAATGCTTACTTATTTCAGTAAGTTTTCAATTCTTTTTTCCTGAAAGATCACTAAAGTACTTTGTTAATCACATGTGAGTACTTGAAATGAAAACAGCGTATAAGCCTTTGTCCATAGAGTTTACAAGAAAGAAATGAAAACTAAGTATAAGCCTTAGTCCATAAAATGAAAGATTATAATCCTCAATTTCCAGAGTCTCGTCAGTCGTCACATCCTCCTTGGCAAGGGCGTCAACTTCACTGCTGACCTCCCTTCATACATTCCTAAAGCAGAGAAAAGGCCATCCCCAACAGGCTCAGCTGAGCCAATTGTGGGGCCTTCAGGCCCAGGTACACAAGCACAGGTCCTGCAGGTCCATCCTAACGCAACAGGCCACTGTACGTCAATAAGGCAGGGCCCAAAGGCTCAGCCAAACAAGAGTTCAAGTTCGAGCTATTTTTTGGTTATTTTTTTATTTAGAGTTTTGGTGTTCTAATGTAGAAAAGAGCATCGGTTTAGGAGATCAGATTTGTTTAAGTAGGATACTTTAGAATTAGATAGATTGGTTATAGAGTTGACCGGTGTGAGGGACTTCCCCATTCAAAATTTTCAATTAACTGGAAATATTTCATTTGCAGTATTTTCTTATGTCCCTGCTCTGATAAATATATACTTTTCCTTTTTTGTGGTCTTCAAAATCATCCTCTTTCTGCTGAATTTAATCCACATCTTCTGTTTACTGTTGGGTCCAATCTATAGTGTATACACTCTTTTTTTTTTTGGCCTTTCAAAATCAGGCTCTTTCTGAATCCAGGCCTTCTGGTTATCATTGGGCCCAATCCACACATTGTCCCGAAACCTTACCCTATTTCTGTTTCTTGCTATAAATGCATTTTGTTCCCTACATTTTTACTCACCTTCTTTAATTTATGTTTACATCTATCATTTTTACTCTTGTATATGTAATGAAATTTTTTTTGAAAGCATTCAGCTGCTATAAATTATTGGTGGGCACTTG
The DNA here is from genome assembly GCA_003546025.1 of Camphora micrantha. Classification (NCBI taxonomy): domain Eukaryota; kingdom Viridiplantae; phylum Streptophyta; class Magnoliopsida; order Laurales; family Lauraceae; genus Camphora; species Camphora micrantha. Next base: position 58,862,796 of record QPKB01000002.1, on the reverse strand, counting down.
GATAGACTAATCATTGATATGAACTGTCTTTTCAGTCCAGTTCACTTAGGCCAACTTACTTGTTCACTCTATTGTTCTTGAAATTGATGGTTCCTAATGTTCTGACCATTGCCTTACAAATAAGGGAGTTACTTCTGACAAAAAGGCTTCAATCATCAATCTGACCACCATCTGTTCAGTCAGAAGACCTTTAGGCTTCAATCATCAATCTGACCACCCGTTCAGTCAGAAGATCTTTCTGCCCCTTGTAGGGCTGCATTTTGGCATTTGAGTGTATGAGGTTTATATGTGAAACTTTTTTTTTTTTGCTTGTGTTTCAGGATGGAAAGGCACCTCTGGACTTGGCCTTATGTTTTGGGAAGGATTTCAAGTCTTATGAGGTTTCAAAGCTTCTGAAGCTTGTACCAGCAAACAGAGATCTTTGAGATGAATCACTCTGTAACTTTTGGCTAAATGACTGCCTTCAGTCATGCTTTTCTGCCAAATCCCAGTGCTGCAAAAATGTTGATCTCTGATTGGTGCCTATTGTGGCAGGAATACAATGTGCAGTGAGCATGTCTGTCTACTATCAATGATGATTCCATTACTTGAACCCTTCAAAAGTTTGTTGTGCCCAAGTTTGATTCCATAAGGATGAAGGACCCCCTTCCACTGGCATGTGGAATCTGGATCTGTTAAGGTTTAGGGTTTAAAATTTAGGCATACAATTTCAAGTCTAAAGCAAACCAAACCATTGTAACTACCGAGCAACTTTAGTCATTATTCTGTTAAAATATTCTGACATGTTTATATTTGTCGTCCAAAATTTTCTGTAACCTTTTGAGAATGAGTTTGGAACATTCTTCATACATGAGAAGTCTCAGATTTTGGATCATGGATTTTCAGTACCTAGGCATCCTGTGCATATGTTGATTTCTTTGAAATGAGTATCATCTATGTTGGACAGATAATGGGAATAACAACACCATGTTGGATTCTTCTATTACTAATTTAAACAATTGTTTTGCAGTTGATGAATTACTTTACATACTGATAGATAAGAAGTAAAATATATTATTACTTGTTTTCTTCTTTTGATTGTTTAGAGTATGGTGTGTACATTATTTCTTCTTAATGTTATTTCTTTACCTATTTTTATTTAAAAAAACACTTTTTATTTGGGTACTATATCAGAATTCATGAAATTTATGTTTTTTTATCCTTGCATCATAAAGAGAGAATTTCTAGAGAGTGAGGTTGGTACAAAAATTGCCATTGTAAATATTTAGCATCTAGGCCGATTTGTAGCCTAACTTGGTTGAAATCATCAGGTTAGGAGTTCGAGATATGGCAACAACAGAATAAAAAGGGGAAAAAATTCAGCATCTACTATGCTTACTGCTTGATTAACTCTAAATTTATCTTTGCTGATGTTTTTTTTTCCTATAATTTTTTTGCTTGGTGGCCTGGGGTGGTTCACACTTGGGGTGCTCCATTCCTTTGTTGTGCTTCGCTCGAGTGCAGTGCTCTGCCACCGGACATGTTCCAATAGTTCTTTGATGGTACCAAGGATTGATCCCTGGCATTCAAGGTGAGCTGGGATGCCCTTTACCACTGGGCCATCCTGCAGTTCTCTAATTTTCTTCTGTTTCCATCACTTTCTAGCGTGTTATTTTTTGCATCATCTTAGGAACTCAGCTTCCTCCTCTTCATTTTTCTTCTAAATGGGCTTATATTATGATTTCCTGGCCACCTTTCTTATAAAATTAAACCTGGGTCTGACTGATTTCATGCTAAAATGCTGGAATTCAAAGATATGAGGTCACATTCATTAGAATGCTGTTGATTTCTGTCAAATTGTCTATTATGATGATGCTGGATGAACACAATTCTCAGACAATGCCCCATTTTCTCAGAATCAGGTCCTAGTCTACTAGGATCAAATCATGTTGTGAGTTGTGACTGTTGTTTCAATGTCTTATTAGGTGAAAAGATGCTTTGGGTCTCCCACATGCTTCCCAAGCATACATACACATTAGGTTGAACAATCCCACCCTCTTTAATGTTTTTTTTTTTTTAAGACTTTATGGCTGAGATTGAAAATTCTATACTACCATTGCAGGACTGTGCATGTGAAAGTCTGGCTAGCTTGACAATAGAGGAGGTGAGAAGTGGGATTGTGGGTTTGACTAGACTGCATTCTGACTCCAACCGGATTATGCAATGGGTCCATGACTTTGGATCCGAATTCCAATCTTACTGTCACAATGAGCCCAAATGGGGTGGATAAACGATTTTGTAAGAGTTAGGTCCTTTTGAGTAGTAGTAGTAGTAGTAGGCTGGTGATCTCCAATCCAACTTAGAAGCCTTTTTCATGTCCTTTTTCAATGACATTTGCAAGTGAGAAAAAGTTTACTCGGTCTTGGTTTGTTTCTTAGTTATCCGCTCTACCTACTACTACTACTACTACTAGTGATAGGGCCTATGGACCTAAGGTTCATTTAGGGTGAATTCTTTCAACCATCAAGGAGTATGCAATTGCTGCCTTGACGATGGAAAGTGGACGGACACCATTGACATGTACCTACTCTTTCACATCATATATTTAATGAGAAAAAGAAGCCTTTGGTTTGTGTGGAATTTCCTTTCCTTATATTCAATCTCTACGATTTGGACAGGCTTCTAGTGGAGTGTCAGATGCTTGTTTTTCTCATTAGTAAAGTAAAGATGCAAGTATTCTCAACTCTCCACACTGAAAAATCAAGCAGTTGTTCGATGTGATTAATCCAGTCATTTTGATCTTTATTTATTGAACGAATGCGACTATCTAATCATGTTGATTGTTTTAAATTATAACATTAACAAAAAACAAAAAAAATGGAGACCATTTGATAAATGGCTTAACATATTTGTGTGTATGCGCATTTGTGTTTTGAACTTTTCATACCATGATGAATCCAATGGTAGGTTTTACTTTTGTTGGAGTGAAATTTTGGCCAATGCCAATACCCCCATGTAAGTTAATGTTCAAAAGCAGTTCGAGTTTAAGGCGGACGACCTCTCTCATTATTTAAGCAGGGAGATCATGTGTAGTAATATAGTATGGGATTAGCGATGATCTGAATTATAATCTGATCATGATGCATGGTAACATAGGAATCTATGGGGGGCATCAGTTGATGGATGTCTTGAATTAATGGCTGAACCACTTTTTTGCAGTAAATATGGACCACCCATTTTCCTTCCTTATGTGCATGCCAGCCCATTGCAAGAATATTTTCTAGTATTGTATTAACTCCATGTAGGTTTGAGAGCATGAAAATATATCAAGAGAAACTTGTTCCAAGCCTAGCCATCTTCCACCTACAATCTCCAATTCAGCTATATTGGTTGTCTTTTATCAATCTGTTGCTGCTTAATGTTGTAACAAGGGACAACCCAAATCAGCTTATGATGCCTGGACTTGGAATTGAGCTGGAACTGGTAGCAAGTCTACCTCAATCTGTCTTCAACAAGGGGTTTTCCCCCTTCTTTTTTTTCCATGGACCTGGAATCTTTTAGAGGTTTGAAAATAGACATAAGAAAGAAAGTAGCCAGCAGACCAAATTCAACACTAATAGATCATATGGTTGAGATCTTCCTCAGTCCAAATCCCAATTTTCTTAGATTATGCCAACAATGGGACCCATAATTTTGATGGCTAGGATTCTAGTGCATATTTTCCACTTGTTGAGTTGTCTGAGTCTCCCCAAAGTTTGCTTTTTTTTTATTTTTTAATAATAATATATTCCCAATGAGAGGGGGAGAGAGAGAGAGAGAGAGAGAGAGAGAGAGAGAGAGAGAGAGAGAGAGAGAGAGAGAGAAGATGTTTAGCTTCTTTCACCATCAAATAAGCCTTTTTACAACCTATCACTGTACAGTGGAAGAGAATTCAAGGAAGCTAGTTATGTGATGGCACTTCTGTAGAAAATTGGGAAGGAAATTGGGCAATGAAAGAGATGGCTCCACCTGAGTTGGGATAAAAGGAGAAAAAGCTTGTGCTGTGAAGGATAAATGCACTTAGAGACAAACCTACATTACCCATCAAAAGGAAAGGAAAGAAATGAAAGGAAAAAAGTGACAATGAATGATTAGGTCTTGATGCATATGGACAAATACACGGAGACAATATCCTGAAACATCCAATTGGATATTGAGACATGCAGTTTGGTAAATCTAAACATTGATCTGATGGGTCCACTTTGGATGGTTGAATTGTCAAGGTCGGGTAATACGTATATTGTCAAACCCAACCCATTTATCAAACTCATTTTGAAAATGACTTTCCAAATCCAATCTAGAAGTTAAAAAGGTCGACGCAAACCCTTAATCGACAGATACCCGATGCATTATTAGGTCTTGATGCATATGGACAGACACATGGAGACAATATCCTGAAACATCCAATTGGATAGTGAGACATGCAGTTTGATAAATCTAAACATTGATCTGATGGGTCCACTTTGGATGGTTGAATTGTTAAGGTCGGGTAATATGTATATTGCCAAACCCAACCCATTTATCAAACTCATTTTGAAAATGACTGCCCAAATCCAACCTAGAAGTTAAAAAGGTCGACACAAACCCTTAATTGACAAATCGTGTTTGCTTTGAATTGACATAATGTAATGCAATTAGTCAGATTGGATCAGGTTGAATATCAAGAATGGACTCGACCCCTGCATAGCTAATCTAAAAAAAAAAAAAAAAAAGAAGGTCAACCAGAGCCCCGAATTACCTGGGCAGGTTCGAATTGGGCTGGCAGGTGGGGTTAGAAATTGCAGAATCTTAGGGCCCTATCTATGGTGAGCCTAAGCAGATAATGATCTAGATTGCAGAATCTTAGACCCACTTGTAGGAGATGGGCATGTTAGGGGTACTACTGGACATGCCCCATAATGCAGGTAGACCCAATAATAATTCCCAAAAATGCATCCCTTCCACCAAACATCTCTTCATTTCTCCTCAGGGAGAGACAGGTCTCACCTACTATCTTGCTAATCACTCAGCATGAGTTATTATTGTGACCCAGTGCCTCCTCTGCCCCATATCCAAGCTTACCATCAACTGCCCATCCATGTACAAACTCATATGCAACTGACAGCATCTGCATTCTGCAGACCTCAATCAATTTGGTATCTTATAACTCAACTCAAAAGAACTACCCATTTCTCATCACAGTTGTGTTTTTTTCTGTTTGGTTGAGAAATCAGTAGGAGTGGAATTGAATGGAAGGGTCTCATGCGGTAAAAATCACAATAGAAAGTTGAAAGAAATTTAGTGGACTCTCCGAAACTTCATTGATAGAATTACATCAACGAAATGCTGGATCACATTTCGGAAATTACCTCAATTGACAGATCCAATTTCTTGGCATGTTAGAACATTTTATTCCTGAAATTCCCAATGATTCTTGGGCCAAGCCAATCATGAGAAGTAGTTTGAATTAGAGATGTCAAACGGGCCGTGCCTGAGCCGTGTTGTGCCTCCGGGCACTAGTAGCTTGTATTGGGACTTCTTTTCCTATTTTTTCTTCTCCCAATTCGACATAATCGTCTTCTTCCCCTAGATTAACGAAAGAAGTCTCTCGTGGAATATTTCTTCTAGAAGATCTTCCAACCATATTCCAAAAATTAAATTTGAAAAAAAAAGATAAATAATAATAGTAATAGAGATTTTTATTATAATTAATATAAGAAAGGGGAGAAGATAAGAGCTAATATAATATAGTATAGACTATATATAAATACGGAATCTCAAATTCAAATGAAATAAATACATCAAAATCTTTTAAAACCAACAAACCCCCCCCCCCCCCCCCCCCCCAAGCTTTTGAAAATTCAAATAGACAAAGAATGCACCAAATATGTTTGTTGGGAGGGGGTAAAATGGTCAAAACACCCTTTATAGCCGTTTGGCGGTAAAACGATCATTTTACGGCCCGGCTCATCTGACACCTTTTAGTTTGAATACAGAGAAACTAATAAGAGAGAGGATTGTCTACAATACGAATTTGACTTTTACTATAGTAATAGTAGTGAATCAGAATGATTTTCCTTTTTTTTTTGGAATAAATGTTTATTGTTATTTTTTTGTAATGAAATGTTTAATTGTGTTGATCAAGATGTATGTAGGGATGAAATCTTATAGCCCATAGTACTTTTTTTAGGCCAGCCCTCTTTTCTATTTAAGTTACATTGTCGGAGTTAAACTAGTGGCAATGAGCCCCACCTATTGAAATCCAAACCATTTAAAATAAAAGCCCTCCACTTATAGGGGGTATGTTTTAATTTTATGTCAATCCAAAATTTTTCTATCATTGGATTGACTGCTTGATAAAATATATGATTAGCACAATCTTATGCATATTCATTATTAAGTTTTTCATCAAATTCTCAATACAATGGCGGAGCAAACTCATATTCATGTGAAATTTTAGGATATCTCATATACTAGGTGGGGCTATTTCTTTTTCTGTGAATGATTCAGATTTCAATAGGTGGATCTAGTAAAAAGTTTCACACCGAAGTTAAAGCCTCATAGTATCTTGACTTCATTATTATTCATCATCTCAACTTAAAAGTTTGGTGGGGCTTATTAAGATCTTTCATATCTTAACTTTACCTACATATGCTTTTAAAAGTTTAAACTTATATGTAAATATTTAACTAAATGCACGAGTAGTTTAAGCTTAAAGAATCACAGATTAATTTACAAATATTTATTTATGTATGGTTGAAGTGCTATATATGAATTTCTTAAGTTGATTATTTTATAATACGGATTCATGTTCTGATGATTTACACATGCATCGCACGGGCTGTATGCTAGTACCAGCAATTTATGATACCCTCTTCAAAATGGTCAACATCTCCACATCTCATCATAATAAATAGTCTAACTTAACATTTGAATCGGTGTCTCCACCATATTTAATAGTGTGTTGGGGGCTGTACCAGGCATGTAGCTGGGAATGGCCATTTTCACCCCCATTTATGTTGGATAGAACAATGTTACATACATTTATTTGTACTCAATTGATGTATCACATGTGTAAATGAGGTGGAAAAGATGAATTGTAAATGAAGTAATTTTGACCCCCCAAGTAGAGTAAATTGGAATCCAACAATCTGGTCTGATTTTTCAGGGTTTACCAGATAAAACTGTACAGTTCTTGTAAAAGTCTGTACTTCCTGTAAAGCTTGAGCTCAGCAAGGTGACGCTTGAGTTCAGCAGGTTGTTTGGCTGTCTATTTTTTGGCCACACTGAAATAAAAGAAAATGTACTACTCAACTACTATTGAAAAATGTTCATCTCTTGCCCTATGTGAATTTCAAAATAACCACAATTATTAATCTATCTAACAATATTATTCAGCCACTTGACCAGGGGTCATAAGGCAATTTCCTAAGATTGATAAAACTAGGTGTGTTTTCACATAAAATAATGAATATACATGAATCTTATATAGTATAGATTGAACCGAGTGACTTATTAAACATGGTTAATTAAGGTGAGAACGAGGGGTTGCATGGTTGATTGGGAACCTTATCTCTCAATCAAATGATCAGGGATGATATCTAAATCTTACCTCTTTGTATGTGCGAGTCTTCTCTCCTTGCATGTACGGCTATCCTATCCTTGCATGTGAGGGTGCTCCCTCCCGCCCCGCAAATGCAGGGTGTTTGGCAAGACTCAAGAGGAAAGGCTGATATTGTAAGATCATTGATTGAAGGTCGTTGTTTATGAAAGCAAATCAGGTAGGTTGTTATATATAATTGTCAGAAAATACAGATTGTTGTCTCTAAAGATCCTCAACAGTTTTATAGATGAATTTTCTTTTGTTTAGAGACTTCTTCATACGTTTCTTTTGAAATATTTATACACCCTACGCGTCCCAAATTCCCAATCAATCACCCATGGTCCCATGGAGGCACTATTGCAAAATAGTTACATCTATTTCTTGCATTTCTACTATTAGCTGAAAACGTACAGTCCCGAGCTGAGCTGCAAGGGATATAAAAAGTACTCTACAAGAATGTAAAAGGGAAATTAGGTTTGAGCCCCTGGTGGAACAAAGGCATTTGCATAGAGTAGCTTCAGATGATTGATTGACATTACAAAAATTAAAACATACTGTAGACAAGCTTTGACGCAAGGGGCATGTTTCTTTATTTCGAATTTCTAACAAGAATTTGGTGTGTTGGGAAATTTGTGACATAATGTGAATGTGACGGCTTGCGCTACATTTGCAAATGTTATGTTTGAATTCCGATCACCCAAAGTCTCAAACAAATTTTAAGACTTTTAGAATTCCGACTTCTTTGATTTTTTGTGGAGTTTCTAGATACCTAAGTACAAGGAAGGATTTAGGAATTCCACTACGCCTCATTATTCATGAATTCTCCATATAAGACTTTTCCGAATTCAAGTAAAGAAACAGACCCATAGTGATGAGGCGGGTGCACCCAACCCCTTTGTAGGCTATTCCTATTTTCTGTTGATCATAGCCCTAAAACTCGACTTGTTCAAATGGCTCGGAGGGGTATTGAGCCAAGTAACTTGCATTGGTTTAACCAATTCACAAGCTCAGTCGAGCCATCTGAACTGTGCGGGGTGACCCGAGTTTGAAGTTGATGGCTTGGAGGCCATTTTAGATGGTGTGATAGGCTTGGGCTTCGGCTTGGCCTCCATATAGACCGATTAGTATGGGGCTCTCAAAAACCTGATCCTTTACCACACTAGCAACAATCTCAAGGATATGAGTCTCCTTGTGTGCTTACACAAGATCCTGAAGCTTCAAAGAGGAGAAAAAAGTAACAGAAAAATACAACACCGACCAAGCAGTGACTCGCATGGGCACCATTGGATTAATGGAGGCTTGCTTTTCAATGATCCACACCATTCATTTGGTGCACCGTTTCTTTTGGGGACCTTCACATAATCCATCTCATTGATGGAATCATGGTTTTAATTAAGATACCCGGAGGGACAGTACAACGATGTGAAAACCCAAATCTTTATTTCTATCAGATTTTACCTACATTTTTTAGCTGAAGTGCTACTTTCCAAGCACTAGGCTGTGTCAATCTTTGTAGGTGAATGACGCTGTTACACTAGAAGCTTATTAGAGTTTTGTAGCGGACAAAAGTGAAAAGAATTATATACATACCTAGAGATCAATCCTTAGATAACCAAAGGTGATAAACGGGGTTACTCAATTCGACAAACGAGGATGTCAAATTCAAGTAAGAGTTAGATGGTCATATAGAAGGTGAATGAGACTTAATTGTCCGATTACCATCCAAACTTGGACCCACCAAATATTTAATTATTACCTCGAGTGCTGCCATGGCCATAAGCACTATGGAACATTTTTTGTTAAAAAGATTGGAAAAAAAAGGGTTCAGTTGTCAAACCAACTGTACGTCTTATTAACTTTCAATATGAAATCCTGTCATTGTAGGCCCCAAACCTCAATTCAAAGTGGTGGGATCCACATGTGATCAATATCTGATGCTGACCAAATTGGAGCTTAGGTAGTATATATCATTGTCACAAATATATATGATATATATTTTCCCCAATATATATACCTGAAACAGTATTTACCTTAGATATTATACTGATACTTTTCAAAATATTGTAAAAAATGAAATATCTCAAGAAAATAGCAAGAAAACTGAAAAAAAAAATAGACGAGAAAAGACGATAAATTATGAAATATTTTTTTATGGTATTTTATGACTAGTTTATTATTTTTACTATTGGAAAAACTAATTTATTTCCCCTGACATTTTCTCACAAATATAATGAGAAAATCCCCAAATTAAGAATAATAATAATAAAAAAAAAAACCCCAACATTTATATTTGTGTGACAATGGACCTTTCACATGGAATAATAGTTAAAAATTTTCATTGATGAATGGTGGACTGATCAGTCAATTCCGGGAACAGCGGGCACAAGATTCCTGAGTCCTGATATTGATATTTTCTTTATCTCATTTATAGCATTCAAACTCTCACAAAACTCACAAGAGAGTCATCAGTCCCTTTTGAAAATTAGGTTGTAGGAGAATTGGACAGGCACCATTACAAAGAATTGACTCATGGGGCACTTGTGTGATATTTGACCATTCAAAAAAAAGGAACTGAAGGGTGATCTTTCAAGTTTCACCTACAGAGATAGGGGTGAAAGTGTAGAAAGGAGATTTTACAAGTAGAGGAGGACAAGGACAGCCAACTGGAACGACTGAAAGAGATGAGAAGATCTCCACAACAGATATAAGCCACAGGATTTGGCGGGAGACAATCCCAACGACTCTCTGTTCTTGAATTGGTTAGTATGCCCGTGAAGTCCCTTGAGCTGTCATTTCTTGTTGTAAGTCTCTACATTGATTCATATATAGCATGTACATGTTTTTTTGGTTCTTTCTCTTCTTTGTCATTTTCTTATCTTGACTGGCATTTGTTTACCTAAACTAAAGGAAATATTTTAAAAAAACAGTTGTGTCATGTTTGGAATCAAAACTTCGAGAATTCTTGGTCGATTTTCCACAGTGGTGTAGAAAACATGCCTGTTAGCAATTTCCAATGATTTTGCGTAGTGGACATCCTCATTTTGGAGCATTTTTAGGTCCGTTTTCGTCCCCCAAGTTTTGAAGATCCTTATTTTTTAGAACAAGTTGGTATTGATAATGATGTGAAATCGTTAACTATGTGAATCGAGAAATCCCTATTTCATGGGTAGTGAAGAATCCTTAAATCTAAAGATTCGTTATGGATCCGTACTAATTACCAATTGGGCCCTAATTTGTCCTACAAAATGGTGGAGTGCATCCCTAAACATGAAATGGTCTAGCCTAGAGGCCTACTTGGAAGTAGAACAATCATAAGTTGAGTGTTGATGAGGAGTTTTAAAAGGTCTTCCTCACATTTGTATATATAAGGGAAAAGAAATTGAGAACCATTGAATCATGAAAGTATTATTTTGAACCTCTAAGTTATCCAATCTTAGTCAACAAATTAAGTTGATTGTGTGCCAAATTTGTACGATCAATTCAAAAGCTTACAAAACTCATATCGATGCTGTATTCAATCTAATAATAACCTTCAAAGGTTGTTGTTTAGGGGTTGGGTCCCCGAGACTTGCACATGCAAGGTAATAAGAGCTTTCACATAAACGGGGTGGACAACTCATACATATGAGGTAATAGGAACTCACACATGCGAGGAGGACAAAATCGCACATACGAGGTAACAGAGACCCGCACATGAAATGGAGGGAGGGGGGTTTCAAAACCTGGTTAGCTCGGCGGTGAGAACTATCACATCTCATCACCAAGGGTAAGACATCATTCTCATTACATAAGAGGAATTATAAACCAATTATAAACCATCTTAGTTCTAAACTAGCATAATATAAGCCTAGGGACCAACCATAGGGTGCTCCACTCTGTCATTGTTGCTCTGCTACCACTATAGTGCTCCGTGCTCTGCCATCGGACATGTTCCAACTATGAGCTACTGGTGCCAGGGGTTGATCCCTGTGTTGAGGTCAACGTTCATCCTCGCTCTTGAGCGGTCATTATTGTGGTTGAGCCATTGTCCTCACCATAAAATTATTGTTGTACCGTTTCTTATCACCAATTGGTTTTGGGATAAGTAGTAGCTTAATGGGGTGTAAGATCCTACAAGTGGTATCAAAGTTTGGTAGAGTTGCGATCAACGTCCACCCTCGCTTTTGAACAGTCATAATTGTGGTTGAACCCTCATCTTCATCATAAAATCATTGTTGTGCCGTTTCCTATTACCAATTGATTTCCACCCTCGCTCTCGAACGGTCAAGTGGTAACTCAATGGGGTGTAAGATCCTACACCTTGGATCTTAAGGTGAGCTGGGATGCCATTTACCACTGGACTGTCCTGCATGTTTCCCTTTAAAGGTGTAGCCTATGATTTACTTGCTTAGTAATTTGAATGCTTAATTTCAAATTATTTGCTAACAAAAATTAAGAAAGTTTATCTACTATGTTCCCCGTTAAGTCAATCCATAACCAAAATTCAGTATAATCTCACAATTAAGAAGCTAGACATTCCCAAACACAGCTCTCACATTTATCAGTGTCCCTTCAAACCTATCTTACATAATTTCGTTATTTACGAACCAAATTGAATTTGTTGTCGAACAAGGGAATAAAAGGTTTCGTACTGAGTTTTTAAGATGGAGCCCCATCTAAATCATTCCAAATCTAGTTAATTCCTTTCTTACAAAACAGGGGTCAAATTCAAGGGTAGAATTTGTACATTGATTTAGGCATTTGGGTGACTGAGTATGAACAGGATGGTCTTTGAATGACATGATTGACCGATTGATCTCTGTTCTCTACCTATGTATAAATATAAAGACCCCATTGTCAAATGGCCTCAAAATTAGGTGAAGTGTCTCCCATCATTCTTAATGAGATCCTCATTCCTCCATAACTACTTAAAAGTATCATGTCCATTGCAGGACATAAGCTGCACCATTTGAAATGAAATGGTTGTCAGTGGCCGAAATTTCACCAAGAGTTCTATATGAAGATAGTGTGGGATTTTCAATTTTTACAAAAAAAGTAGAATCCCATTCTTTGGTGGTCAATAAAAATAATCCCCTGCTATATCTGGTAGACTTTTCTTCTCTAGCTTCATCCTTTTAAGATCTCTGCTAGAATGACACACTTCCCGGCATTTTAGAAAAGATGTACGATGGAGGTTTTATTTTTCGGTAAAAATGATATATGATTGAGTTAATTGGATTTATTGGATACAAGAGATGCTTTGGGATGTCGCTGACCCAAAATGTTAACAGTTATTAAGAGCGCATTTGTGCAAGCCAATTTCCATGGAAACAAAAATCCTATTTCTAAGCTTTACATATTTTAGTTGTTTGGTATGGCCTTGTTCAATCATAGAAAAATAATGAAAAGATAGCATTTTTTTACTCATTAGAGAAGGAAAGCTCTCCCTTGGGATTTCTCATTTCTGTCAAAGGAAAACGGTGGATCTCTTCTTCTCATGACATTATACAAACAAGCCCTAAATATTAATTAATAATTGAGTCTCATCACATGCCTCACAGTGTTTAGGCAATGACCCAAATTTTACTTGAAAGCAAACCACGTTGTTTGATGATTTTTTACATAGAAGATAAATCTGAGAGTGCAAATCACTTAGATTGGAGTGGGGTTTTGGTGGATTCTTATAAAGATATGATGGCATGTAACTCTCAAATAATGGGCCACACAAGAGATAAAAGAGGTTGTTATATGCAGTCAATAGGAAGTATGAGAATGAGATCATTTTCTTTTATTCTATCTTGGGCCATTGGCTACTTGTAATGCTTTAAACTTGTTAGATCATTTCTCTTTCAAAATGCAACATGCAAAATGCAAAATGAGAAAATAATCTTTCTTTTCTTTCTCCTCTCCCAAACAAGTATTTTCCTCGACGAAGTTTCCAGGAAACAAAGAAAAAGGTGCCACTGCAGGGACTGTCCAATCCATAGTACTCTGGCATGGCCCACCCCATCACAATATCCAGATGGTTAATGGCTCTGATCTACCAGAAAAGAGAAAATAATGAGACACGTGAGAGAATAAATCCGATTGATAACATGCAAAAAAGAAGACGACAAGCACCACAGCTTCAAGTTCCCCTATACATTATTCACAGTACATTTTACTCACAAGCAATAGGAGAATGGAATGAAAATTATCACACAAATGTGTTTCCAATGCCATCCAATCAAGATACCATTCGTCAACAGGGGAAGAGGTCTGGCTGACTAAAAGCTGTCCTGCACAACTTGGACATGTACTGAGGTGGGACCCACACTCTCTATCAGACGGTTATGAATTTACTCCACATCGAGAACATTGGCAGTGGTTGCACCGTCCAGCTGTAGTACTTGATTGCCGTGCCATTGGTTTAAACCGGTGGGTCTCACCGGACGATCCCAAAAGTCATAAATCTCATGGGACCTGGGACTCTTATCTTCTAGCCGGGATTCGGGAAGCTCTTTCTTTCTCTTTTCTTTTTTTCAAATGTTAGTCATAATAAGCTCAAGTTGATTGGATCTCTTCTTCCGTGTTACACTCCGATCCGAAATAATTAAAATTAAGATTAAAGCTAATTAAATATGGATAATTAGATTAATCAAGGTTGATGACCAAAGATGGACAAATTGGTTTCAATTGATGCATTAAGGATAATGGAATGGATTTGAATGAAATTTAATTGGCTAAAATGAGTTTAGACTCAAATAAGGTAAGCTAAGGACTTTTCCGTAAATACGGATTTTCATGTATTTCGTCAAATATGAAAATTCTTGATACCAACGTGTGTATCTCGAAGAGTGAGTACGTTAACTTTCATAATAGACGTAATTCCATTTGACCTCAAATGAACCAAGTGAGGCTTCAATTGACTCAAAATGTAAATAGATTTATTAAGAGGGGGTTTTTGTGTAAGTGGATCCTTATATTAGAATGAAATGAATCATTCTTCATTCCACCCAAGCCCTAAGCATCTTCTCCATCTTCCTCTTTTCTTCTTCCATTTTTCTTCATTGATAGTGAGGTTAGGAGAGATTCAAGGGACTTTTGAGGAGTTTACTTCATCTTCATCATCTTCCTCAAGTCATTTCCCTATTGTTGAAGTGTAGAGTTTGAAAGAGATCTCAAAATAATTTCCTTTGGACCACAAGTAAGTAGTTAAGTGTTTTTATAGAACTTTCAAGTTCTAATGGTTGGTTTGTAGAGATTTCTAGCATAAATGACTCATAATAGTTCATTTGCATTTCTCATGGATTAGGGTTTGAGTTTTGTGAGAGATTGTGTCAAACCAAGTTAATCAAAAAGGAGTTTCTCTTCATCACTCTCCAAATAGAGTCAAGTATAAGCATTTACTTATGATTAGCATTAATCATTTTAGAAGCTCATAGAGTTTCTTTGGGTTTTATGCATTTTCCATTGAGTTTTGGATTCATTATGAATGCTTAATGAAATGATTAATGGATGATTAGAAGTGTTGCTTGTGAATGGATGGTGCATGAGGGGGAACAGGAGGTTCCCATTTTCCTTACAGGTTGTGGAGATGTAATGGAGAAATGAGAGTAGAAGAAGGGAGAGAGTATCAGATTTTCGGAATGAATTTCTAAAGGGTTCGCTCGAGCGAACAGTATGTCCGTTCGAGCGAACAAGGCTCTGTTTGGACGGATAGAAATTCTGAAGAGTTCGCTCGAACGAACAGTGAGTGCGCTTGAGTGAACATAGTTCTTTTTTTGTCCGCTCGAGCAAAATCACTTTTTGTTCGAACGAACAACGTTCTGTCTTTGTCCGCTTGAGCGAACAGCAATTCACTCGAGCGAACCTGATACTGGCCCAACAATAGAAGTTAGTGACCAATGGATTTTGAGTTTTGGATTTTTATGTGGATTTGGAGTACCACTTGTTAGTGTAAGTACTCCTTAATTGGTATTGAGACTAAGCATCCATGGGTGATAATTACGGGGACCACAATAGTGCACAAACTAAATATATAAATGTGATGTTCATCGAGAATGACATGTGTATTTGGAAACCAATGGTTACACCCAAATGATTGTTTAGAAATGAGATAAGATTGAGTGGGACCGTAGGTGGTTAATAATTATCTCATTGTATCATTGTGATCCAATCTAATGAGATTGGTATTATTGTTATCCCATTCCTTTGTCATGAAAGAAATCATCGAACTGAATTGAATCCATAAAAGGATTGCTTATTATTGAACCTTGAGTCTAGCACTACCTAACTATTGTATTAGAGCTCTAAATGAGTTCAATGAATTAATGAATGACTAATCCTACTGCAGCAGATGGATTTTTGGAGCGTTCCGAGCTCCCTGGTGATGCTAGTTATCCCTGGCCCGGACACTAGTAAGTCCTACCGATTCCAATCGTATTTTTGGGTATTGATTGATGCCTTCCATTGAAAGATAAATCCTCCCTTTGAAGGGAGATGGTAAGTAAAATGAATCCTTCCTTTGAGGGAAGATGGTAAATGAAATGAAATACAATGCAATGAATGCTATGGTCGTAGCCATGTTGTATATGTTTATTGATTGACTTTATGTCTACCTATTGTTATTGTAGAAGCTGTTTAGACTTCTCTAGAACTGGAATTGTTATTAAACAGATTGAATGAACTCAATATGAATGTATTAACATGCTATTGCGAGAATTGTTTATACATTGTTGAACCGTTATGTTCATTAGCGTTATTGATGACATTCCAAGCCCGATTGCCCCTGCCGGTCCAGCAGCACCCCCGGCGACAGCGGAGGAGACCACTCCGGTTCCTCCAAGAGGATTGATTGAATGGAATAGGCGGGATGCCATCTGATATGGTATCTGAGTGCGAAATGGGATTGGAACATTTTGAGAAATGTTTTGAGAAACTGTTTTGTATATTCATTTTGAAATGTAATTAATTGTCATCTGCATAGTATTTTGGATATGCAGAGTTTGACGAACAAATGTTGGAAATGATACATGTATAAGGACTTTATTTTGTATATATATAAATTATAAATTGATATTGTCAAATACAAATGTTTCCGCAACGATTTTGTATTTGACAGGTATATTAAGAATGTTATTCCTTTGTGGATTCCGTTTTAACTTCGGTTAATTCGGAGTTTACGGGAGTAAGTATAGGCTCACGACTCGGGATTACGGGATCTCGGGCCCGGGTCGTGACATTCCGTCAAAACCCTAATCCTCTCCACCAAAAATACAATATATAAAATGCACTGCCTTATCAAATGCGAGAGAGTTTAGTTAAAAATTTAGGATCCTATTGAAGGTACAATTTAAATGCCACGGACTCTTATTTGAAAATTCTTCGCTTCATTGATCTTATTCCCACCCATTTACCGTCTATATTTTTTGAAACGGAATGCTCTTTATCTCAAATATTACAGCATCCTTAGAAATTTCCATGGAAGTGGAGATTTCAAGTAAGAAGTATCACAACTACTCTTAAGAAATATCATACACCTTTGTAGATCTTCAGCCTTCAACGGTGAGATTTAGCAGGAAGTTGTGTCGCAATAAATTGGTTCCTTCTCACATCTCAAATGTTGTGATTGGGATGTTGTGGTGTCTTTGATTGCTTGTTGCCCGGGCTATGGGCAATGTATTTCACATTTTTTATTTGTTGATTTTAAAATTTATTTATCTTTGTAATAATGAGGTATGCCCCATTTAGAGCCTCTAAGACCAACTTTGGGTTTCTAGAGCTCATTTTCTCTATATAATTCTTTTATAGAATAAATGAAGAACTAACTTACTCTTAAAAATAAATAAATAAATAAAAATTTAGGATCATTATAATCAAAAGTCACAACTTTTAGGATGAACAAGCGTTTACATTCTCACTTTGGAGTTGGTGGAGTGGCATAAGGCATGAGTTTGCTCGCATGTTTTATGTTCCAAACTCATCATAAATTTTTTCAATGTGTATTTGTGTGAGTTTAGCGGGCGTCATTCAAAGGATTAATTTTATTGGGTCACATACTATAGAAATACCCACGTCATAAAGAGAGAGAGAGAAAACAAGCATTGACACTGATTTTCGACAATCGATTGTCAACGTTACACTAACCTAAGGGTGGAATAAGGAGCGTCGGAAGGGAGGCAATTGCCTCCCTTCACCTGCATGTATGCCCCTGATTGGATAGATTAAGTGAAGTAGGGGGGATTTGAATGAGCAATTTTGTAATTTGGATAAGGTGGCGAGGTGACATTGCAAAATTTGATTGGAAACTTAATGATGATGGACATCCAAAATTGAGAGTTTTAAACATCATGGAAATTCAAAATTTATCGTCTTGATCAAATAAGGCGGGGAGAATGATATTGGATGGATAAAGTATGTAAAAAGGTTTATAAAATAATTTGGATTGAATGGCGCTATTTAGTGATTTCATTAATAAAGAGAAATTTGAGGTCAAAAAGTCCAAGCCGTTAAATCTAGTTACTGGGATTTCATGGGCCAACAATTCATCATCTGAGTCGATCATCTTCTTTATTTGGCGAAAGCATGGCTACGAGACAAATTTTCATAAGTTAGTTTTTCATGAAATTTAAAAAACTTACAAAAATAACATTCATGGAATTCAAATGCACAGCACTGTTTAGATGCGCTTAGACTTAAATGTGAAAATGTTGGTTTTGACAAAGACACCGAAATGTGCTTCACATGTGTACCATTTGCATGTGGATCAAATTCTAATGTGTACCATTCTATATTTATGAATCATTTATGCAGGCAAACAAAGGACAGCAGCAAAAAAAAAAAAAAAAAGGAACAAAATAAATCCCTCATTTTATGTGAACTCTTGGGCTAGGTCCATTCGGACTTACAGGCCTATATATCCATACGCCATCCAATCCAACCAAAAGTAAACTCATTCCCATTCCCTGCCTTTATAGTTAAAACCCCTTGTAATGGTTGCATTAACCACTTAATTAGACAAAAACATGTGGATCATTGTGGGGCCCGCTGAGCAGATCGTACAATCCTAGATCACATATCATAATCGTGTCTTGAGAGCTTATCGACCTTGTTTTGTTTTGGGTAATGTAATAAAAGAGGGGCACTGAAAACAGGAATTTACAATTAGCATAAAGTAGAGTAAAGTAAAGTACAGGGAATTTACGAGAAGTCTCTCCCCATTCCCGTTTCATCAATAGATATAATATATATAATATATAAGAAAGCAAATTAAGGATTACATTACTAGTAAACATACCCTAAATCTCTGGCTTCAGATAACACACGCTTCCTACTTCAACATATCTAGATAGTAGCTATAGATATAAATATCTATACAAGAAGAAGAAGAAGAAGAAGAAGAGATTCATTAGAAGCAGATATCTCTCCCTTCCTTCCTTCCTTCCTTCCTTCACATCAACAGACACACACAGAAAAAAAAAAAAAAAAAAGGCTTTCTTTTTCCACCAAAAGCAGCATTTTCCGACTATATCCTGTCGTTTTCCGGCGAAATCTCGGCGATCGGACGGAGATGGGAGGACGATGAGTAGTGGCTCTCGGAGGCGGCTGTGGCTATGTCTCTTTCCTGCGCGGACTGCTTCTCCGATCTGCTCTGCGGCGAGGACGCCGGAAGCCTCGTTGACGAATGGCAGGAGTGCTCGCCGGAGTACGAGTACTCTCCGGATCTGGAACTCCCGGCCGACATCGAGGAGTCGATCGCGTGGCTCGTAAAGGGGGAGGGGGAGCACTCGCCGGCGAAGGACTATCCCGCCAGGTTCCGGTCTAGGCTGCTCGACGCCGCCGCCAGGGCGGAGGCGGTCGCCTGGATCCTCAAGGTACGGTAAGGCGCACCCTATCCGCTCCTCGCTAACGTGCGCCGGGGAGGGGGGAAGGGATCGTCCACCCGCGCGCGGGAACGTTGCGGCGCACGTTAGAGCCGCCAAGGGGGGCCGGAGCTAACATGCGCTGGCCCGGCTTGCTCAGCTCGCTCTCTCTCTCTCTCTCTCTCTCTCTCTCTCTCTCTCCTCAAGATCTGAGCTGAGCGAGCATCATCTAGAGAAAACCAGTAAATTACGCATATGCCACTGGGATTTCTCTCTCTAGAATAGATATAGGCGATCTCAGCCGTTGGATCTACGGTAGTTGAAGTTGGCGCCAAGAACAGCCATTGGCTGGATTTTAAGAAAACGAGTCCTGTTTTAGCGAATGGCCTTGTGTATTGTTTTATGATCTCAGTTCCTATTCTGTAATCGGACTGTTTCTTCTTATTTTTGCAGGTGCGCGCGTACTACAGTTTTCAGCCGTTAACGGCGTATCTTGCCATCAACTACATGGACAGATTCCTCTCTTCCCACAATTTACCGGTTAGACGCCCGTCTTCTTCTTCTTCTTCTTCTAACTGCACTCTCTGTTAGAATAAATAAAATAAATGTTCTACTACTTTGTATATTATCCACACCCAACTTTTTTGAGAAGAAAAAATGGTGTTAATGTAAATATAAACTTATTTTCTATCTTGCCAAAAAGAAAGAAAGAAAGACTGAAAGACCCAGTCTGTCATTTTCTTTGCAGTGAGTGAATGAGATTTAATGACTGCACACATACTCTCATATATTGTGTAATATGTGTATTGACAAATTTGTATTGTTGTATAGGATAATGGGTGGGCTTTACAGCTTTTATCAGTGACTTGTCTGTCCCTGGCTGCGAAGATGGAAGAAACCCAAGTTCCTTCTCCTCTTGATCTTCAGGTATATATAATTACTCGATTGTAATCTTTGTGGAGATTACCTTCTCAATCACTTTTCATCATCATCATCATCATCTTTGTTGTTAATATTAGTAATCATCATTGAAGCCTTATTATGTGAACTTTAATAGGTTGAGGGGGTGCGCTTTGTATTTGAGCCACACACGATTCATGAGGATGGAGCTTCTCATCCTGACTGCTTTGAATTGGAGGCTTCGATCTATAACACCCTTCAGCTTTATCGATTTCTTTGCATATAAGCTCGACCCAAGCGGAACTTTTATTAGGTTCCTCGCCTCGAGGTCCACACGAATTATCCTTGCCACCCTTCAAGGTATAATTGTCCTTCATGAACATGTATCCATGTATAAATTCTTATTTGTAGTTACTATCTGAAATAGAGGTGACCATTCTTTAATATGGATATGGTACAGTGATTGATATCTTGGATTACTGGCCATCGGCTGTGGCTGCTGCTGCCATACTGTCTGCAGCTGAAGCAATCCCCAATCTGTCTTTGGTTAGTCCTGAAAACGCGGTGTCATGGTGTCTTGGCTTGAGCAATGTAAGGAAGTGATTAAAATGATTGTGGTTGTGGGTGTGTGTGAAAAAAAAAAAGCAAAAGACTATGCCAACTGGTGAACCTATCGCTTTTGCAGGAGAGGATTGCAAGTTGCTATCGATTAATGCGAGATGTCGTGGTTGATGGCGGCCAGCGAAAGCCCCCAAAAGTTCTACTGCAGCTCAGAGTAATGACCCCAGCGAGTGTGGGTGTTGATTCATCTTCCTCCTCATCTTCTTCTCCCAACAAACGAAGAAAGCTAAACAATTGCATGTGGGCAGATGATGACAAGGAAAAGGAATAATAAAAAAAGAATATGGTGATATATAGGTAAAAGGGTTCTTTCTTATTTAGTTGGGTTATGCAGAATCCTCAGAATTTTTTGGAGGGTTTTGAGATTTGATTAACAAAGTTGAGGTAGGTTAATATATTGAATAGGTTTGGTAGTTGGGAGGTTGAGAGATTTGTTTTTCTTTTTACCCTTATTTTCTGTGAGTATTGCTATTTGTTAATATGCTGATGATGGGGATTTGCAGATTCCCAAGGGAGTGGAATTTTTTAATTTTTTTTTTTTTCCTTATGAGCAAGTGAGAGGGAGATGGGTTTGGTTGTGGATTGCAGAGAATGGGGGACTAAATTCAAAGGCAGCATTGATTGTTGAATGAAGGGGAGGAGATGGTGGGGTATGTATAGGCTGGGAAAGGAGACATGATGTGGGTAGGTAAATAAGGGGAAAAATTAGGTTACTGAACTGTTCTGGTGTGAGATAGTCAAGCTTTTCACTGAGTCCACCATCATTGCTTGCAACTTCCTCCTTTATTAATGCAGCTATAGCTCAATAGGCTTTGGGGCCTTGGGCTATGTGTGTACATGTACACGCGTCTCAACTATGCGTGTGCTTTTACCAAAAAAAAACTATGCGTGTGCAAATATATGGATGTTTTGGAGAGGGGAGTTTCCTTTCTTCATTGGCCTAATTTTGGCCTAACAATACAATGGCTTTTGGGGGCCTCTAAGTTGTGAGTGTATTTGAAATCATTAATGAAATTTATCTTCTTTTGTACTACTCTTCTCTCTCACTCTCTCTCTCCGAGAATTATTATTATTATTTTTTTTTTATAGCTACTCTTATATAAGCAATACTTTTAAGGCATATCTGAAGCCACTACCAATCAAGGATAAAGAAAAGGGTGATGAAAAGGTGTTTGTATTGATAAGGAATCCATTATAAGTAAATCTGATCTGGTTTCATTTTGCGTAGATTTTAGACCTCAAAATTGATGACTAGAGACGTGTTGAAAAAGTGTTAATCTCAACAGTAAATATTAGCTGGATGGGTGGGTGAATTCCAGTCATGGACGAAAAGCAAATGCTCATGTATAAGTGGAATCTCTTGTACAATAATATTTGAATGGGTGTGTGAATGTGTATATAAATTCCTCATAAAAAACCAAAAAGAGCAAACTGAAACATACATCTATCTCCTCTGTGTTGAAAACCATACCCTTGAAAAGACCCAAAGAAAACTAAAGGGTCCCAACTGAAACCAACCAGTGGCTATTCATCTCTCTCTTTCTCGTGCATGGCATGTGGGTGTCATTGGTATGTGTTTTTGTATTCTGGCTCTTTGTTTTGTTTGGAGAGTGTCAAAGCAACATTGGAATCTTGTGGGAGTGAAATGGATGGCAGGCCCCATAACGAATTGGTTGTTTATACATTGGAAGTGATTCCAGTGCCAGCCCGTGACAAACAATATGGTTGTTTTCCCGACTTTTATTTAGCTTTAGCCAGCTTTCGGCTCATCTTTCCAGTTCCCTCTATTTTTTCTCTGCATTGATGTTTTTTCCTCCATATTTTTGGGCTTAGGTAGGTAGCTGCCTTTGACCCGCATGTAAATTTGGCTAAACCAATCTGGTGGGCCATGGCCTAGGACTGGGACAAAATTGCACCACTGGACAGAATCTCAACCACTCCTGCAATTACTTTCCCTTTCTCAGAAATAGGAAATGAATTGGTAAGGAGAAATAAATGGGCTTTATGGGCATGTGTACAAGAAAATTTTACCCTTAATTTTTTTTTTTTTGCTAGTTGGCCCAGTGGCAAGGAAGAGGGGCAGTAACTTGATCCCTGGCCGATGCTATGGGAGCGAGTGTGCATACGACAGAGGCACTGTGTGATTCCCGGAAATTTTACCCAAGTTTTTTACTGATGATGAAAGAGGCATTTCAGAACCGATGATGCTGTCGTTGCTAGCAGTAGTCGTGTTGTGCTGAAGTCCTTGATTTGACCTGTGTTGGGGGCACCTTTGTTTTATCTAACTCGTCACACAGCGGCACAATTTTGGGTCTAATGACACAAATTTCATACACTATTGGTTCACCAGCATGATTTTTAAGTATGGGTCAAGAAAACTGAGAAAATTTCTGAAAAAGTCAATAAAATAATCATTGAATTTGCACTTTTAAAATATTAGGTATCTCATTTTATACTCGTATTAGTCCTTACACTATCCCAAGATGTTGTTTTCCACAAAACATGGGTTCTCGTTGGTATACATCACAATCAAAAGAGACGCCATCCTTTGAAAAAAAAAAAAAAAAAAGAGGAAAAAGGTGTTGGGAGATGGATAGGTTAGCACCAGCCTTAGGTTTTTAAGTCAAATTAAATATTCCTTAGTATTATTAATTTTAACACAGTTCAATAGCTAAGTATTAAGGAACTTTATTGTGACTGCATATAATATCTAATAATAATTATTATTATAATAAGAGATTTTGACCGTAAAACTGCCATTAGACATTATATTTGTCCCATAAAAGTCGAAGTTCACATATTTCTCGCATAGCTGTTCACACGATAATAGAATGATTTTACACAGAGGGATCAATCTTAAAATAAGACACAAACTGCTATATGGGAAAATACTTAAACTTTTACAGTTCAAAAACCAACGTAAGATGGAAAGCAATATCCCTAATAAGAATAATAGAAAAAGGAGCATTTTTTCACCTCTTACCCTCCCATTATTAGCACGTAGCCATGACGCCAACTTGGCGACACCTGACTGGCAGCCAACCAGGCGGCACATTGGCACAACCTTACCCCACAACCTTAAATATTAATTTAAACAATAATAATAACACCATGTTTAGAGATAGGACTTGGGAGATGTTTACATTGCGCATGGTCCCTGTCTTCTTTCCCTTGTCACCGACCAACTTAGAAATTTTAGCACCCTGATAGATGTCTATGACATAGACCTAGGCCTATGAAAAATAAAGAGAATAAAAGTAGAAAATTTGAAAAAAGGAGGTTGCAAATGAAATTGATTCTATTTCCACCTTCCCCATTCATTACCCAAGTGAAGAGGAAAATATTACAAGAAGACAAATTCATTCACCTTTCCCTCTTCTTTCTCAAAGGGCCATCGACTTAAATTATGTATTGTGACACCAAATGTCATGTTGAGGACCTATTGATGTGGACTTTGCTTTTGTGTGTGCAAGTGCAAAAGAGGGGCAAAATACAATAATAAATAAATAAATAAATACAGTTCTTTAAAGGAATTATGGGTGTGGGCTCTTTTTTAGTGTTGTTTGTGACCACAATCTAATCTTTATTAAAAATTAATACACAAAGACAATGACATATTTGCTTTAAAATTTTGAGAACCTAACGCAAAAGTTTATCAGATTCGAGTTGGCTTGGAAGATAACTTGAGCAAAAAATTGAAAAAGAAGTCATTTGAGATTTTTTTTTTTTTATTATCCCAACTAACAGTCCAAGCTAGTGGAGGTTGCCTGCATGCGTAAAGAAAAAGCACCCGCAAATGAATAAAGAGACCTATAAAGATCAATTCCTGGTCCCAACCAACTGGGCAACCCTTCATTCTCAAAAAGTCTCGAGAACTGAAACAATAGAGTTCCAATCAAGTCTTGAGAATAAAGTTTTTTGAGTTTTTGACTGACCGAGTCAAATTTAATTGAGTTGAGTTAAAATGACAGAGCCAAGTTGAATCTTATTGGGTTTTTCAACAATACTAACATACACAATTTCATATTTCAGATTTTTAGCAAACTGATATCCTTTCTGATCGACAACAAACTGGACTGTCATTCACGAGTCTTAAACCAATTGGAGAGTTTAAATTGATGATTGAATTATCCACGAGTTAGAAGTTCCATTTTGATTTTGTAACTTGGTGAATATATATATATATATATATATATAGGGCTAGCTCTCCTAAGCTCAAGCTTA
This sequence comes from Camphora micrantha, assembly GCA_003546025.1. Taxonomy (NCBI): domain Eukaryota; kingdom Viridiplantae; phylum Streptophyta; class Magnoliopsida; order Laurales; family Lauraceae; genus Camphora; species Camphora micrantha. The sequence continues at coordinate 58,837,629 of QPKB01000002.1, read as the reverse complement.
GAATAAGATAAATTAGAATAAGGTAAGCTCAAGTGTATAGTGGGGCCCACTAGGGGACCCACATGGGGATGGAGATGAGGGGGATTTCAAAGACTCCCTTGGATCATTCTCTTTGCAAAAAATCAACCCCAATCGTGATTTTTATCATCTGCATATGGACTCAAAAGTTTAATGGTCAACAATTAATAAGGATCAATACATAGTCAATCCAACGGTCTAATAAATTCGGATATGACCGAAAGTTGGTGGACATGTACAATTTAGGGGGGTCATATATTTTGTCCATTTGGATGGACCAAAAGTGGGCCACACAAGCATGAGCTTACGAAATTTTCTCTTAAACTTGAGCTTATGAGAGCCTTATGAGGGTATTCAAGTGCATCTATCCCTCACCATGTATGGTGAGGGACACCCCTTTTGTATTTGAAACTTCTCAAAAAAGGGTGTCCCTCACCGCATATGGTGAGGTATAGATGTTCTTGAATATTTTTCTCTCTCTCTCTCTCTATATATATATATAGGTTCTTGTAATTAACCTAATATAATTTTAAAAGTCTTGTAATATTCTTAATCTTTTCTCATATTGAGTCCCTTTTTGAACTTCTCATTTCATTCTTTGCTTTTGTCCTTATAGGGCAAGATGAACAAAGGGACGAGGCAAATACGGAAATAGCATGGTCCATACACACATGAATGCACGTACGCTATATAATATAAAGGTATCATGCTTGTAATCCAATTTCTTTGGAGGTGGAAAAAGTAGGGTGGATAAAGAATTCGCCAAAAAATCCTCTTAGCTCCTATTTGATTGTAGTTCTCGTCGTACAAGTGAAAATTACTAGTTAGAATTTTCGTCCATTCTTTAGGAAAGCAAAACACTTCGACAAGCATGGAAATCGTATTTGTTTAATATTAACTTTTGAGTATATTTAATAACAACCTTTTACTTTAGTGGTAGGAGGCGTCAATTCTTACCCACTTGTTCAGGACTTAAATCTAGGCAGCCATACACCTTTCCTTATACCAGAGCTCCCTTACCTCACCTCACCCGAGCTCTATCCCCACTCTTGAGGGCTAGAGTCACAGCCCTTTTAAGTGGCCCCTCAGCCCAAGGCATGCACAAGATAAAAGGGGAAGACACACTTTTCCTTATACGAAAGCTCCCTCACCTCACCTGAGGTCTACCCCATCTATTGAGGGCTGGAGTCCCAGCCCCTCTAAGTGGTCCCTCAGCCCAAGGCATGCACAAGATCAAAGGGGAAGACTAAAGATCCAGGAGAGGAGAGGCATACACAAAGCAAATAGAAGTAATACGTAATTAAAGAAAAAAAAAAAAAAAAACACCTCCCCTTTTCTCAGTTCCTTATAAGCTTTGTTCGCTAATGAATTTTGAGTTAGAATTAGATTAGGTTTTCTAATTATCTTATCCACTAGTGAGAATGTATATGTCAAATTTTATAAAAAGTTATATTTTAAGAAATGTTGTTTTTAAAATGGAGAGTTTTTGAGAGTTTCTCTGAGTAACACAATACTATTGACAAAATATTGTTATGTATAACTATAAAAAGTTACCAGCATATTTCAAAATATTGTGGATATTTGTAACATGCGTTGGGTCCAAGTCTAGATCTGGCTCGACCTGTCCCAATCCAGACCTATTTATAGATCTAACGTGCCTCATGATGTGGACTATTCTCACCTGACCCATTTATAGCTTTTGTGTACTGCATAGTGCATGTTACAACTTATCACAAATAAAATACTCACCTGTGAGCATCCCATGGGTAGATGGTGCTTGGGAATTTTTAATCTCATTAGCCACAAAGGTGGAACTCCCCATAATTAAAAACGCTTGGATATTCCAATATGTTTCTAGCAAACATTATATTTCTAGGTAGGAGAGAGATGTTTGTAGATAATACTTTCCAGATAGATTCAACATGGGACAACCCTAGTGATAAGATTCATCGGTTCTCACTCGGTTGTCCAACGAACGATTTTGGGCATGCCACCTTTCTTCACCGAATGGCTATTCACCTCACCCAAGGTCTACTTTCCTTATCCAATGGCTCAATGGGGTCCCCAATCCCTTAGCCGGGTAACCAAAAAAAAAATCATTGGGCAAAACCTGCCTCACTCTCAGGTTTACACATTGTAATCTTTATATACATATACATACATCATGAGCATATTTTGGAATCTTTTCATCCATGTCTCAGGTTTTCCTTTCTAAATCGGAAAATCCAAGCAGCCGCTGTTCAGCTTTTTAATTTCGGAAACGGATCCCCTGTTCGAACCAATCAGGGGGTGCCACATGGGGAGATGATTTTTTTTTATTCATTCGGAGGAGATGGGATTTGACATCTCCTCCATGTGTCACTCCTTGATTAGTCTAAACAGGGATCCGGTTGGTTTAATTCCACTTGATGAAGAGCATGTTTCACTAGAAAGGGAGTACAAGTGAAAGCATGACTCCTCCTTTACAAAAAAAGAAAGAGGACGGTTGTTTACAGCCGTTGCATTGAGAAATCTGAAGCTTTTATTAATTTATAATTTTCTACTTTTGCACCACCCATTGAAGCATGAATCAGGGTATGGTTAGAAAACTCCTTAATTAACTCTTAATTTTCCCGGGTCAGCTTGCGTTAATGAGGACTGAGTCAAACACAACAAGGACTAGGTTGAGTCGCCCTGCATTGAAACCATTTGATAGGTATATTTGATTTTAAATAAATAATATTTATTTTTAAATAAGTATGCATGAAATCTTTTTATATTCAATATTTGGACTAACAAAATATGTAATATGCAATGTTTTTTCTTTTATTTTCCTTATTATAGTATAGTACTTGCATAGTTGCATGTATATTTTACAAGTATTTGATCTATTTCTAAATATTTTTAAATTTATTTATTTATTTTAAAAAAAAGCACGATTCTCTTGACTCCCCATGTTGACTCTAAAAAAAGGTTATTACCCAATGTGGGTCCCGCCAAAGCAGGGTCCTTGCAGGGTCCAGACTGAAAACAGACCTAACCTTTGGCTTTTTTGCACAAGGTAATTGCTCGTAGGTCTCGAATTTACATTCTCGCACATAACACTCGAAACTTTTACCATTGCATCGAAGTAATGACCCTATCTAATTAAGTCAATTCTTTTACTTTAGACAAGCCGAGTCCGAGAAAGCATAGGAAACTAAAAATGAAACAAAGAAGCTGGAAGTTGAAATAAAGGCACCAGACTTGTACATGGGGGCCATTGATTCTTTATACGTAAGATTATTCTGTGGATTAATTACTGTAAAATAAATTAGCCTTATTTGATCTTGATTGCCATCAGATCAAAGCCAATGATTTTAAGTTGCTCACTCATTTTATTTTTGTTGTCCAAATCAGATGCAGAACATGTTGTAGCTAGATGATTAGATTAAGTGTCAAGATCAGAAGAAATTGAATATGTTGGCTCGATTCCCACTCTAACTTTCAACAGTCATGAGTTTAGATGTGATAGTATAAAATTCACAATCATTATTCGCTGGTAGAAAGCTATTGAAAAGAAAATCAACATCATGTGAAGGAGTTTGAGGTCCTTTTTATAACCAAATATTTTGGTCAAATGATTTTTGGTTCATCGAGTCCAATGGAGTTTATATGTTCGGAAATTAATGTTTGATTACATGAGGGGTGCGACGGAGTAACGTTAATGGTTATTTTTCTTTTATACCAAAAAAAAAAAAAAAAAAGAAACGTTAAAGGTCAAATCAAGAGAAAAAGAAAAGATGAGAGTTATTGTAAAAGCACAAAATGACAAAAAGTTACTCCTACCTTTTTATCAATTTTTTCAACTACCTTTCTTTTTAGGAAAATAAAGTAAAAGAAAAAAAAAGGAGGAAAATACATATAAAAATAAAAGTTCTAGCATCTCCATCTTATAACCTTTACCCTCACCTCACATCCTTTATCTCTCATTCTTTGAATGAGCTCATTCCATCATGAATATCTATGTATTTTAATGCAAACAAATAGACCTTATTGATTAGTGATCTTAATTAAGCTAGTTATGAATAACAAACTTATCACTTGGGCATATTTGTAGGGAACTCTTTTATCGATATTTTATTTTTATGGTGATTTTTTTTCTTGTGAAAATTAAAAAAAAAATACCGTTTTTAAATTTTAGTTTTTATTGATTGGCACGGCAAAACACTTATAAGAAGGGATATAAGTTCAAGTTCTTAACCATTAAATCTATTTTTTCGCTTAAGTCTTAAATAGGGAAAAATGCTTTTACTCAAAAATTAGGAATTCTCAGAAAAAAAAATCTTGAAACATAAACAACAAACTATTCTTTCTCTAAACCCCATATAAGTTTTTGCAAGACCATATTGCTGTACGCAAAGAGTATGTTTGAAACTCCACAAAAAAGGTTTGTTCCAGCTCTAAAGAAATATCTGCAACCAACTGACACTGAGGTAATAATAACCCAAAGAAGTCCTTGCCTCCTTGGAGTGCATAAAGAAGAAAAGATGAAATATAAATGATATTTTCATGCACTGATTTCATAGGAATAGAGAATTCTGTAATTGGATTCCAATTCAGGATGAGAGAGATGGTTGCAAGTTCCAAAACCTGCAACTATAGCCTGTTGTGTCCCCATTATATCCTTGTCATGATATCTGGGCATTATAGCTTCTCACAATTATGAAAAATTTCTTACTCACTAGTCACTGGGACTCAACTACCAAGGTAATATTATGATACAGATTCTGTTCTTATTATTTATTTATTTTATTTTTTAGTTTTTTCGGGAAGGACTCAAAGTCAAGCACTCTCGACTCTGATGGAGACATTTGGGGTGTTTAGTGCAATAATTTTCTACAGATTTCCATTATAAAGAAGAGGGACATCTGCATTCCTGACCCTCGCATAAAAAAATTGAAAATTTCTACTGAATCACCATGTTGATTCATCAATACTAGAGAATCAACCTGATAATAATCTTTATACGTGGACCTCAATCTGAATAATCTGGCCCTTCCAAGTTTAGAACTATCTATTATTTGGAGCATCTTTTAGGGATTCTTTTGTTGCACACCTGCACTTCGTAAATGCAATTATCTTACATTAATCCCTCTAAATAAAAATCTTTTATGACATGTTTGGTTTGGATCTCCAATAGTGAGGATGATGATGGGTACACCAATATTCAAGAAAAACACACTCAATGGCTCTCACAGGACTTTTATGTCCACGTCCCTTAATTACACTCATTTTGCAACACTCCCCTCCCCACTTGAAGTGACACCAATGACAGACCCAGGATTTTTATTTGGGTTGTACGGGCAATGGTCAAATTAAGAAGTCAAATAATAAAATAGAATTTTTTTAAGGGTTTATTTGAAGAAATTATCAAATCTTACGGGTGAGGTCGCACCCACATCATAACACTTAGGTCGATGTACCCTTGAGTGGCACCATATTCAATTTGGTTCAGGTTTGAACCGCATCTGTTAGATAAATAAAAAAAAAAAGGAAACCTACATAAAAACTTCATCAAACTTTTACCATATAATTAAACCTTAACTCGTCCTCTTTTATTTGTCTTTTATCATATTCTGATGAGTTACTAGGATCCAAATGGCCTTTATTGTTAGACCATAGAAGCTATTTTATTCCTGGACCTTGTTAGTTAATTCAGATATTGTATGAATCTAATATGAATATGTACTATATATTTTCATAAATTTCATTTACATTATGTCTTTCAAAAGGTAGACATTTGCATGTGTGTTTTTGAAAAACAGAACCAAACTATATAAAGAAATAAAGAATACGCATATACAAGTAATATATGGCTCCCTTTTGCAGTACTTGTTTTGGAACTTCAAGAATAAAAATCGAATTTACTGTGGGAAACTGAAGAATGTGTTTAATTACAAACAATAAGCTGAACCTTTAGGCCTTTTTAACTTTTTAAAGAACACTCTTTACCAAAAAAAAAAAAAAAAAAAAAAATCTTTTAAAGAAAACTGCACTATATCTGGATATTCTTGTACGAAACTTCTTTAGTTAATTTTTTCATTTTTTATGGCTGAATTTTTAATCGTATTACTGAATCTTCCATCCAAATATACAGGACGGTACCCGGCCATACTGCATTGTTGTTGTACATCGAATGACTAACCATGTTCATAGAATCAAATTCCGAGTTCAGTGTCCACTTGGATCACCACCAACTCAATGTCCATCTTGGCTCCCACCTGATTCTAAGCTCTGTGATTCTATTTGTTCTGCAATGAGTAGTTTTTTTCTCTCAAAGATAATTGCTTGAGAGAGAGAGAGAGAGAGAGAGAGAGAGAGTAGAAACCAAAAGTGTGCTTGGTCCTCCCAAAAGGATTGTTTGAGAGGATGAAACTAACACGACTATGGGTTGAAAATTAACAATATTCCCAAAAAGAATCATCACATGCATGAGAGAGAGAGAGAGAGCAAGAGTTAAAAACCAAAAGTTAACTTGTACCTTGTTAAAAGCATATGAGAAAACAAATCACTCTAGTCATCTAACAGGATATAATGAGAAATGATTTTGTTAGTTTACCTACAATGCAAAGCATGCAAGGTAGCCCTTTCTAACTTTATAATAACAAAAAAGTAGGGAAGCATGTTTGAACTTTATTGTTGATTAAGGAAGATATGAAGTGATTATTGACTTATAATAATCCACCCACAAAAGCAAAGGTGATTTATATTATGATGTACATTCAGAAACTACACGTGCGGGAAAAAGCAGCCACTGACAGATGACTACATGGACCACCCACATCAGCACCTGGCCCAAGGGCTACTTTTCCTTTTCGCTGGAGATTTAGATGGCAAAGCACACCCTGCATTCCCCCCATCCACTGTCCACACATCCCTTCCTATAAATGCTCTTCAAAGGGAGGAATCCTATGAATAAACCCAAAAGCCAAAGACCCTTTTCCTCTCCAAATGAAAAGCATATGGGAAGTGCAGAATCTTCCTCTTTATCAACCCTCTCTTTCATGGGGAATTTCAGCTTTAGGGGGGTGGCCATGACAAATGGGATTTTCAGCTTTCTACCTTTGCCTTTTGATTGCGAAGACACGCTCATGGCTCATGGGGGTGTGGTGTAGGCCCTGACTTGAATAATGGGGTCAAAAGTTGTCATGATTCCGAATTTCAGAATTGGATGGTGTTCTCATGCTGAATGCAAGACAGAACTATTCTTAGCCAGTGGGGGCACTTGATGTCTGCTCAAAACAGTGGTCAAGATCGCCAACCTGATGGAAAGGGAAGTTGGGTCGAGTCACCCGGTTCGCTAGGGATAGACCCTCAGTGTGAACCACAATTAGCTTTTCAATGCGTCACAATGATGCATTAGGATACGTGGGACGCAATTGATGCCTGTTTGTCGCCTATGGTGGTATTGTACAGTGCCTGAATGAATAATCTACAGTTTGTTTGGGCCAAGCATTTGTTACATGGTGGACCTGTCTACTATAACACTGTTGGGTAGCCAATGGAACAAAAACATTCTCAATTGCACAATTTCAATCATACAACCTGTCCTCTCTATCTATCTATCTATCTAAATTCCTTTATCTCATTGCTCACCTTTGCTGCAGTAGCCATCTGGCAACTTTGGGCTCTGCTAGACACTGGATAGATTATCATGGATGTAAAACAACAGCTATGTCCGGTCTAGACGGTGGCAATCTGGGGCGGATGGCTGGACCTGTGAAATACATTGATCTGAAGAGCAAAACCCTTTATATAGATCCCATTCCCATTGTCATTAGATCATATCATCCTACTTAAAACAACAGTAAATACAAAAACAACTTCAACAGAAGTCCTACAGTCTAACTTGTCCCTCACCATTATGATTTGTTTCTTTTTTTAGTTTAGAGTTGTTAAGAGACAACTCACTTGGCAGCACTGAGCAGATCAGATACTCAATGAGTCAACTTGGAGCAACCTCAGAATGACCCATAATTCAATTTTGATTCTTCCTTCTTTTACAACTTTGCTTCTGATCCTTGCGCCTTCAGTGGAGACCCCGTTTATCGACTTTCCACCGCATCTCCCTTCTTTGGATGCCATTTAAAAAGGAAAAAGCAAATGGGAGCTCCATGGGAAAGAGGGCGAAGGACGCGCCATTCTCCCTTTTATCCTCTTTTCCAATTGGCTTTGTGGTAGCTCCCACCTCCATTCATGGAGGCAAAGGTCATCTGTTCAATCATAAGGGAGCACCATCTCTTCATGAAACCCATGATATATATATTTTCTTTAATCTCCCTATTTGCTCCTTTCATTATTAGAATCAGACAAATGCTTAAAGCTGCATAGTATGTTAAAGTTGAAGAGCACCTATGAAATATATGCAAGCAAAGGAATAATAAACAGAAAGATGAAAAGTAAAGCACAGATAATTATCATTTATTACTAACTCATGGACCCATGAGGATGATGTTAAGTACCATGATAAAGTCTCAAGCCCAACTACATTACAAAAGTAAAAAGCAATCAAAGGAAACTCTAATCAATGTAATTAGGTTCTTTCAAGAAACTAGAGTGCCCGAGTAAGACATCTGGATAGATAAAGAATGGATAGAAGGTCTCACTTTAATTATTGGAATGATCAAGCAGAATTTTGAACTCTAGGCTTGCTGCTTATTTTAAATTTCTTAGTGAACAGAGCACTTGGGCCCTGCCCAAACATGGGAATATCAGAGATTTTTTTTTAATATGTCCATATTGAGCCAATCCTTGCCATACCTGAATCCTAAGAATTTGTGATTTGGGTGATCCATTGTACTAGTTAGACATGGGCCTAATTACTTACTAGGCTATTGGCTCAACCAAGAACTCGACTTGGATAATCAGGGCGAGGGTCCAATATTTGGACCCATTTTTATTTCAGGTCCAAATCAGGGCCCTTTTGTTTCGTACTTGTGGACCTGATTAAGAATCTCTTGACCAAATATTATATGCAAATATATAAAGTATATTTAGTGTATTGTAAGTAAAGAAGCACTTGGATCTTTGTTTGGGTCTGGTTCAAGGCTATAAAGTGTGAGCATTTTCATCTTCTTGTGAGAAGAGGAAACATGATATATAGTTTTCTCATTTCAAATATAGTCTTTCACAGCAGGATCTCTTGTCTTTCTACATTCCAAAGCATGCTTAAAACTGTTAAAGGAGATGATACTCAATTTGATGCATCACAAGTTAGTGATCTACCCCAAGTATCCGTAAAATGGACCGAATTTTTGTGAGGCCAGGCCAAACCAGTGGATCGATCCTGCAAAACCAGTAGGGAGCCAAATATAGTGGTTCGAATGCAAAATGTTCTTTTTGTAATAGTCTTTGATGTTAGATACGGCATGAATATGACAGTGACACGGCAATGACACGGATTTTATACATAAAAAGTGAAGTATGGCTTATGAAATGTTGCTCATTTTTAAAAAATATCCATGCATCATAGATGGGAAGAGGCAACACTTCTAAAAGGTCAACAATGTCAATTGATAGAATGTAAATTGGTTATTTTCCTTCGTTAATTGAGGGATTTCGGCTTGTGTGATGTGGGCAGAGGGAAGATGCACAGGGCCAAGATTCAACGAGTCAAAGTTATTTATTTATTTATTTTTTAGAAGAAATGAGTTAACCTCTATAGTTAATGATAAGACAGCAACATTCAACTATATCCTTAAAAGGTGGGCTGAGCCAAGGCCCAGATAAACCCAAAAAAGAACATAAGAAACACTGGCACATCATATAGATTTTGATCTGGTGTGAAAGTCGCCTATGGATCGACTCCCTTCATAGCTCACTTCTGGGCCTGCTTGTGATCCCTGCCTCATCTCACACACACTACCTCCCCCGAATAGCCACTAGGCCCAGTTAGACCCCTTTAAAGACTAATCTCAGGATTGGATTTTAGGTCCAACAGTTTTATGACCATTGATGTTTAGGCCCAGTTTTACATCACAAATCTGTTGGATCTAAAATTTGGTGTGTACTCTATCTAAACCTGAAGTGATGATCCTTTGGCACTCTTCTCAGCACCCAAGTGGGCCCCACTGGGATCTAGCTCATGATCTTCGTGGGCAGCATCACCATGGATCACACAGCCACCCACACCCAGCCTACATGCGTCCACCCTATTTCAAAGTCACTTGGCCCACCTATAGTTAAGTTACCTCCCTCACACATGCTACGTTTGTGATTGCCAGCGGCCCAAATCAATTTGACACTCATCCACCCCTTACGCCCCGGCCCCATAGATTGGATTTAAAAAAGGATGCATTTCGAAACTATTAAGTTTTAGGGCCATAAATGAAGGGGTTAGGATGATCTAAAGCGGTTGATATTTTGCACTCCCTTAGGTCTCATTGTGATTTTACCATCAATGATTGGTGTGGGCCTAGGTGGGCCCCATAGATAAGTCCATATCAGAAAACACTCATACACCCACATACACACTTTTGAATGGTGTTCAACTTCCCGGTTGAGAAGGGTGAAAGCAAGGATTTGATATAGAAAACAATCTTCTTCTTTTTTTTAAATTAGGGTTAATTGAAAAGAAGTAGTGGTAGGGTGAGGAGCTTGAATGCCACATAATCTTTGAAGCCCTAATACATACTTGGAACTAAGTTGTGGCGCACATGTCCAAGGTATCGGCCAATCTGTGAACACCTCAGCTTCCCACTGGGTTTTGATTTAGGTCCCGCCCGGCTGGGCCTAGTTCACATTTTCTAGTCCGGAGCTAAATGGGCTGAACCTTAGTCTTTATATCTTGAAGGCCAGGCCTGACCCAATATATTTACCACAAAAGCCTCTTAAAATAATTATCTTTATAGAGGATCTGAACAAGAGAATAAAACAAGGCAAGATGAATTACAGTTGTCAAGTGGTTCTTCTCTAAATGAGACTATTTTACCCGAGTCAGGGATATGTGTTTAGAGTTTAATTAGAGAGGTGATTAGGATATATCAAGCATTCCTTCTATGTCTTCCATGGGGATTTTAGTCAATTGAAATGAGTAGGTTGGGTAGGGAAAACAGTTTTGAGGTGAAATTAGATAAGGATTTCTTTTGACTTAAAGATGATCACAACTGAGAAGGTGATCTACCTTTTTTATTTTATTTTAATATCATAGTAATTCTTTTCAATGACATGCCCAAGTTATTCCTGCATAGCAATTGATCATCTGGAAATGTATCTCTTGAAGAAAAGACCATTGCAATAGTAATTCTTTTTATTGACATCCCCAAGTTATTCATATCAGAAATGTATAGAAAACAGGATCTCTAGATATTGCGTACAGACCACTGCGGAAATAACTTTGAATTAATATAATTAAATCATACCTGTGAGATCTCTCTGATTTGATCTCGGTCTTATAGCAATCCGAAAACCTCAAGATCTTCTACTGTATTCCTATATGCTCGAACTCGTACCAAGGAGTGGGCCTCTTCTGCGAATTCTCCTCTGCTCTTCAAAACCGGGATTTCTCTATTACTATTCTTGTTATTGACCTAGAGAGCAGTGGCGCATATTTATAGGCTACAATAGGGACCTTAAGAAGGAAATAAGGATAGGCTCCTTATGGAAATATGAAACCCTAATTCGACCCAAATTAGAATCCTAGTTCCATAAATTATAATTCAGTCCACTAAAGAATTATAATTGCACTCCTATCCTTATTCTCAAAATAATATTTCGAACTTCTTATTATTAAATGCTTATCAATCTTCTCACGTTAAGATTTCAGATATCTATTGATTAAATAATTACTGACAACTATATTTAATCGATATCTTTATAATTCTTTGAGACCTTACACTTAACTTATTTGATATGTCGGACATAAAATCCACCTGCAGGGTTTGACATAATCAAAACTTAAAAGCTTCATCAAGGAAGTATCATCAATCCCTATTACGGGACGTGGATTCCGTCAATAAACTAATATCCACCATACACGTAGTGTAGTCATTCAATTCACTAAGATTATTAACCCATAAAAGATCTCACTCCTTCGTAAATCAAAATGCCAAATACTAAATGTATGTGTCTATTATTTATGTCAGGATTAAGAGTACAAGCACTCATAATAACCATTTGAGTGTTTATCATCTTATATAGTCAGTACAAAGACAATAAACATAAAAACACGGTCATGTTCAATACACACATAGTGTACTAGCATAATGAGTCGAAACTATACCGTTTTCTGCAGTCAAGACAAGCCTGCTGAAACATCATTTTACAATCGTGCCGATAGTGTGTCCAAATCCATCTAGATTGTGAACAACAACTTATATTCTATAAGAACCGACAAATAAGTGTTTCGTGTATAAGTAAAACTCTATACACTAACTTGTCTACTTTATAGAATAAAAGGCACTCACATGCATAATAATGTAACAATTTGCCAATACAAAATCTCAGTTCGATGAGAAGACAAAATATACTAAAAAATGAATCAGCTAAAGACAAATACATAAAATATGTTTTTAGTATAAATTTCCAACAATTCCTGCATTGCAATTGATCATCTGGCAACAAATCTCTATTAAGAAAAAACATTTTATTGCAATAATATGAGTAATTTTGGCACATAGCCCCTCTGTGGGAATGTTGCAAATTCAAATATAGTGGGCCAGAAGGGTAGGCCCCAGGTGCGTTAAAGCTCGTTTTGTTGGGCCGACAGAATCCTAAGCTATAATGCACAGATACGTCATGGATATGGCAAGGACACGGTAGGGACACGGATTTTACACATAAAAAATGAAGTATCAGATACGATACGTTGCCCATTTTGAAATATCCATGCATCATAGATTCCAAAATTGGACGGGGATGGAGGTGAGTGAGCCCAATCCAGTATCATCCTGTATTTGAACTACACAGGCTTGAGCAGGAACAATCTTACAAGAGGGTAACATCCATACATCTAACCAGTGATATGGTGGGTGGCTGAGTTCCTACCATGTTAGTATTTCTGGTACAAGCTTTTTAGAAAATAAGTGCAGGTTCTTCCTTTTTTGCTTATTTGTAGTTTTTGTTGTGATCTAAGGCCTACGAGAAGAGATTAAAAACGCATAAATGACACAGAGATTTACGTGGTTCGGCTTTTGAACTACGTCCACGGGGAAGACGGGAGAATTTACAATGCAATCAGAAAAGGTGTATGCATAATAGAGACTCTCAATCTTTATTTATAATATCAACCCCAAAACCCTATTACCCCAAACACTACTTTTAATCACCGTAGACTTACAATAATAAAAGTACTTTTAATCACAGTAGAACATGGACAATGCTGGGGCCCGGTTTACCGGATTCATTACTTTTATTGAGCCATGCAACCTAACAGTTTTACTTTGTTATATTTTAAACACAGTAAAACTGTTACCAACTGAAACGAAGAGTGGCAATTTCGCTTGTTAGAAAATCTCAGCTTTTGACCTACAACTGCAAAAGGTTGTTTGGTAATAAGAATAAGCTGTTTAAGCTTTACCAATAATCCAAACCCTTCATTTTTGTTTCACCACATCAGTTTGCTAACTGCAATGTCTAGAAATATTTTAGCAACATGCCATTGCTGGCCAACACATCACAGGTTTGCTACAGAACAGAACATATTGGCACATACTAGTATTTATCACATTCATGGGTATGGGTATGCAGGGCTAGTGTGTTGGTTTGTCTGACATTATGTTGTGGATAATATTAGCCAATGCATTATTAGCTATAAATTCCCTAACCTCGACAAATTGTATGAAGACAATTCATGGGGGTGGTTTGTTGTTCATAACAATTATATATTCAGGTCTTTATTAGAGATTCTTCCTCACAGAGCAGAGAGCAATAGCGTCAGATTTGTGAGCTTGGAATTTTGTAATTTTGATACTAAATCCAAGTTCTTAAAGTAAGGTGAAAGACAAAAAAAAGTTTTATTTGTTGTACTAGTTACTAAATCAAAATTCTGTTTTTATAATGCGTTCCATGATCGTCATTCCTTAAATTGAGATGGAGTTCTGTGATGGATCTAACAGCAAAATTGTCAGGCTCTCATTCTTTAAGGTTGGCTCAACTTTATGTAAGTGCCTGTCCATGTTAGAGTCAAGAAAGAAGATTCAGTTACTCATTCTTTGAGGTTGGCTCAACTTTATGTAAGTGCCTGTCCATGTTAGAATCAAGAAAGAAGATTCAGCTATGGTTATGGAAGTCATCCTCACTCTTCAAAGAAAAAGTATCAACTTTTTCATTAGCTATTTGCAAATGAATATATTAGGGACTTCAAAGGAAGTCATGGGATGGTTATCAAGGAACTTCTTTCCAATATGATGTTCATTTTATCTATCTTTTTGTCTGCTAGTTCAATCTAGAAGTAGAATTCAAGATTGTTTCAAATTCTAGAACATCTGAAAATGTTATTGGACATCTCAATACTAGTTTTTGTTTTTAATCCAAGGTTCCCTTCTGTTATCTTTTCATCCATTCATTATCAAAAGGTTTATTTTGGATGTAGTTTTAGGTTGGAACCGGACAAGTGATAAATTGCATAAAGAAAGTAGGTTTGGCCTTGACAATAATTAATAGAATACATTCAAAGCCAAAAGGAAATTGTTGGGATTTATCAAATTTGAACAGAGTCTATTTTGTGGCACCTAGTCACTCTTTGGGAGTGTAACAAATTTGAGCAGTTAACTTGCTACTTTCAGAGACAACGTGCCTTGGCTTGACTCAAAACTAATCACCTACTTGATGAGAAAACTAGGGCTCTGTTGTTCGCATAAATTTGAAGACATAGGAATTCTGGTCAAACGAGCTTCAAAAGAGGATTATTAAAGAGTTCAAGGTGGTAATGTAGATTGGACCTCGACTTCAGTAGGAGTTGAATCACCAGGGTAATGGCTAGGTATTCATTTCTCATATCCCTCAATTCATTTACCATTGAAGGATAGATAATTTGTTGGTCATTTTTGGACCTTCATCTTTGTTTCTTCAAGGGAATTTTTCCAAACAAGGCTCAAGTTTTGCCCAGTTTTCAATTCCAGTTTCCTGGAATTGAATTCCACTTGCAAAATGTATGAACCCCTTTGTTCAATTCCAGTTTCCTGAAATATTATGCCTTGGTTCAGCCCTCATGCCTAAACTTTCAGGCTAAATCCAGCCCAAGTGGGCCAGGCTTGGTTTGTGTTTAGGCTCAATGAGCACCCCACATTTGTTATCAGTAAATGGGCTCCAGTAACATTTTAAGTCCATGGGCTTTATGCAGGCAATGAATGTAATTATGCCCAATAACTAAACACAAACAAACTTCTACCTTGCCTATGAACACAACTACCCTGGAGGACTGACTTGTTGGTAGTTTTCATCATTAAAGTTAATTGAACTGAGCCAATGGCAAATCTCCGCACAAGTGGATGGATTTTGGAGAACAAAACGATGATATGGATTCATCCTTTGATTTAGTTTAGTGGCTATGAGATTATACACATTATTATTTCTTATAATCACATATTCTATAGTGCCTCACTTATATGGCCTGCCCTGTTCTGTATTGTCTAATAGAGCCTTAAAATTCACTATATTTCATTTATTTCCGATTCCAGTAAACAGGATTTAAGTTTATCCTGTATTGGTTTCACAAACTAGTTTTTGGCTTACGTCCACAGGGAAAATGGGAGAATTTACTAAGCAATTAGAAGAGGTGTACATCATAGAGACTTTTACTCTCTATTTATAATATCAGGCCCGAAACCCTGTTATACCCAAATACTACTTCTAATCACAATAGACCTACAATAATAGACATACTTCTAATCGCAGTAGAACATGGACAATGCAGGGCCCGATTTATCAGATTTATTACTTCTATTAAGCCATACAACCTAACGGTCTTAATAATCACACAACCTTTGCTCTTCTCCTACGCTATAGGGTTCACATTTCACAGTAGCCTAGTATGTGATATGGGCCTGATGGTGATAGTAAAAAGTAGCCCTTTTAATATTTGTGGAAAAAAAAATGTAGCATACTTCTTTCAATGTGATGAATCCTCTAATAAATGCCCTTTTGCTTAACTATGAAATCTTGAATTTCTTTAGCTAACCATTCCTACCAAAACCTCAAGTCGTTAGTAGAGGCAGTGGAAATACTTTGCAATATTCCCCCTTGGGTGGAGCCTACTCCTCAATACTTCCCCTCGGTGGAACCCGGTCGGCGCACTTTTGGCGACACGCAAATTTTTTTTTTTTTTTTTTGTGTCGAGTCGTTCCTCCTGGAATTCGAACTCAGAACCGGTTTGACTCTGATACCATCTTGAATTTCTTTAACTAACCATTCCTACCAAAACCTCAAGGCGTTAGTAGAGGCTGCAAAAATACTTTTCAATATTTTCCCTTGGATGGAGCCCACTCCTCACTATGAAACGCATAAGACCCAAAAATGAGGCCTTCTTGCTTGACTATAAAACGTATAAAACGCCCTTGACAAAACCACCCCTTATGCCACTCCACAAACGTTTAAATACTACATGCCTGTGTTTTCTGGCTACAGGTCACTCTATGGGAATGTTACAAATTCAAACAGTTAACTTGATACTTTGAGGGACCACTTGCCTTGGCATTGACTCAAACAAATCACCTACTTGATACTGAAAAAGCCATTTCAATGGATGTTCCACTTCCTTTTCATTATTGACAGACAAGTTGTATATAGTTGACACCCAATTTGGTTAGAAGTTAGAACTGAGGCTGTTTTGTCAATTTTTCTTTTAATTGGTAAGAACAAAAGCTTCTTCTCATTGTGGCATAAATACTGCAAAATTCTATATCCATGTCAAGCTTTTCCTCATTGTGGGCCAGATGTTCCGACCCCAGATGATTAATGATTGTCTTGTTGGGCCCACAGAATTCTAGGGTTGTATGGGGATGGGTTTGACTGGGCCCAGTCCAGTCTCATTCTGCATCTGAACAACACAGGCTTGATCAGGAACAGTCTTACAGTACAGAGGGTGACATCCACACATCTAACCAGTGATATGGTGGGTGGCTGAGTTCCTACAATGTAAGTATTTCTAGTAGAAGCCTTTTAGGATATGATGCATATCCCTGCACCTGGGGATCATACTGACTCCAAATAGCAATAGTTGATGGCTAGGATCCTTCTGTTGAAGCTGTGGCAGCTCTGGGTGTTATATTGACTTTGGTTGCTCTTACTAGAAGGCCAAAATTGGATAATGACTAGGCCATGGTAATTGTTGGAAGGACTGATTATCTCTGCTTGGTTTGCTCATGCACATTCACTGTTTGCTCTAACATCTTTAGGAATGGAAATGGGTTGGGTTCAGGGTTTATCTGTGCCCCAACTACAAAAGAGGTTTAATAACCTTGTCACTGGAGCCGACTTGGCAAAGGTTGCATGAGGCACCTCCCATACTCTTTAAATTAAATACCCGAATTCAAACCTAAACTTGAATATCCTAAGGCAAAGGGTCGAGAAACTGAACGCCACTATTCCTGAACAACTCGGAGCCAGGACTTCTTTTCGTACTATTACGGATATGAAAAGAATGAAAAAATTGGATTCAATTGTCAACTGCTCCTATTAGAAATAAGATTGACTATGGATTCGAGCCATAGCACATGGTTTTATAAAATATTAAGGCCTGGACCTGGACTCAAAACTGTTCCCAAATAGTTGTATTATACACTTAATACACTTATACATATTAAATAATATGTGGTAGATGCATTGAGTATTTAGGTTCTCAAGTACAAAACCCTTGGACCTGGACCCAGATTCGATATTTATTGTGGTCCATGCCGTTGAATTGATCCAGAACGGTTTGGACCCAGACCTGATCATTCAAATTGGGTGCCTTGGCCTCTGTTATTCAGGTATTCCAATTCCCATCTTCATTCCTGCCTTATTATGGAATATCTTTTGTAGCACACTCAATAGGGTGGTATTCAGGCCTGGACCCAGTTCTTGAAAGTGAGGCCAAAAGACCCAGATTACCCATATTCCTCTAACAGGTGTGTCACTGGACTACGAATGGACTTCTTCTAGAAAACATTGTCAACCATTCTAAGCCTGGTTGAGTCCATTCAAAGCAATTGGGCAGTCCTAAGAGAGCTAGAAAATATCTCTGTCTGGAGAAATGGCATGATAAAAGAAATGTTTCGAGCCTAAGCCAGCTCAATAGGGCCCAAATCCAACCCAGTATTAGTTATGCTTATTTTAGTTGTACTTTGTTAATTTCAAGCAAAGTCAATCTGTTACCAATTTTGAAAAATAGAAATAGAATTTGGCAATTTTGCATGTTAGCAAATCTCTGTTTTTGAACTGCAACTGCAAAAGGTTGTTTGGTCATCAAACAGCTGTTTAGGCTTGTTCTGAAATATTTGACCAACATTCCATTGTAAGCCAATCTATTATTACATATTAACACATCACTGGTATGCTGCAGAGTGCAGAGCAGAACATGTTGGCTTATAATAATATTTATCACATTCATAGGTATGGTCGTATGGGTATGTAGGCCTAGTGTGTTGGCTGGTCTGACATGATGTTGTGGATAATCTAAGCCAATTCTCAATTGACTATAAACTCCCTAACCTCGGCAAATAGTATGAAGATAATTCATGGGGGTGGATTGTTGTTCATAATAATAATCACAGGGAAAAAAAACACTGGTCTTTATTAGAGATTCTCCCTTGAAGAGCAGAGAACAATAGCCTTGATTTGTGCACTTGAAATTTCACAATTTTGATACAAAATCCAGGCTCTTGAAGTAAGGTGAAAGAAACAAGAAAATTAATTTTATTGCTGTAGCATTTACTTATTTCAGAATTTTGTTTTTGTGATACATATGGTGGTTCTCATTCCTGAATTTGGGATAGTGTTCTACAATGGATCTAAGGAAAAAATTGTCAGACTCTCATTTCTTTGAGGCTGGCTCAAATTTATAAAAGTGCCTGTCCATGTTAGAATCAAGGAAGAAGATCAAGCTAATTAACTTTACCAATGACATCTCTATTTCTAGAAGCCTCAAACAATGTAAAATAACATTTTCAGATTTTCTAGAATTTGATAAAATATTGAATTCTACTTCTAGTATGGAAAGAAATTCCCATGATAACCATCTTACAACTTCCTTTTAGTCCCCAATATATTTATTTACAGATGGCTAATGGAAAAGTTGATACTTTCTTTGAAGAGTGAGTATGCCTTCCATAACCATAGATCCTTTTTCATTGCCATTCAGCTGCTTCCATATGGAATTGGTTTTGGAATTTAGCCAGTATCTCCCTTGCTCTGTCTCATTCAGCTGGTGAGATCTGGTTGGCTCTCTCATCTTTTTGCAACCAGAAAGGCCAGCAGGCTGTTGGGTTTAGCATGATCATTAATTATTATCCATCCGAGAGCCAGAAACTTCTCAAATTTTGAAGATCTCAGACCCTCTTTTAGACAAATTAAGTCCTGGATAAAGGAGGCTCTCTCTCTCTCTCTCTCTCTCTCTCTCTCTCTCTCTCTCTCTCTCTCTCTCTCGTTTCGAATCACATTTCTCACCCTTAAAAGAGCCCTGTTTTGGACAGGTTTTTGGTTGGTTGAGTCGTCCATCTCCAAGAGCTGTCTCAAGGTGAGCATCTTTAGTTTTTTTGGCTTTTGGATCTTTGTAACTAAAGCTTGTAATTAGTTATTTTTCTCGCTTGGTTTGTAGTTTGTACCTTGTCTAGGAGGCTTAGTTTCATCTAAGCTCGTCTCTCTCTCCCCCCTCGTTTAATGAAATTCCTTTGCCTTCTGGCAGAAAAGAAAATGATGGATACCTTCCCAAAAAGAGCTTTACAATGCTAGCCTTTTTCTGCTATTTTGTTTTGGGCAGAATAAAAATCAGAAAACAGATCAGATGAGCTACTTCTCTTTCCTATTTCATCAATATTAATGTGGGAGGAAGCCAAAAAGGCATTATCCACCCAATGTCATTTCCAATTTCAAAGTTAATCAAAATAGTTTGGAATGGACAAGCGACTAGTTTTTCCAAATAAATCAAAACCATTCTTCTAAACTTCGGCTATTAAGACTTGTCAAACCAAACTTTGGATCCAATTTTGCCAGAGAATAGTACTTAACTACAGTGTGAGAAAAGGTTGCAGGAGATGAAGATGAATCAAAACCATTCTAATAAAGAGGTTACTAATTTAATATTTTTTGTTACAAATGTTGTAACAACATAATTGTTCAAGCATGCTTTGATTGTTTCTGATTTTCACTGTTTACCACATTAGTAAGTTACAAAAATTATAAAGAAAATATAGCAGACTTGCTCATTATTCTGAGAGTAAAATTATGAATTCGAATTTTCGCACTGATTATTAGATTCTTTATGCATTGCTTAAGTTAATTGTAATTTATCCACAATAGGTTGCATGAACATGAGTACTTGCCCGCTGTTCATTTAGTGTTGATACACGATAGAGCAGTATAACATCTTCAATGACAAGATTTAGTAGAGAAATGATGCTAACATAGATGGATGAAGATGTCGACAATAGATTTCATATATAGGAAGAACCAAATGAAGCTGAGGGCGGCAGTTAGAGATGAACATTTTGCAATATTAACTATTCAAAATCCATTGTTGGCCCTTGAGATATCTAAATGGTAAGATGGCATGGAACTGCTGCTCTCACCAGCTAAATCCATGCCTCTCTCACCCCCATACTCATCATCTGTCTCTTCTTTTGCCAACTTTCCCACAGTCATCAGATCTAATGGCCTCTGTAAAGACAGACATGGTTGCGACTCATAGAAGCCAGATGGTGCAGGTCCTACAGAGGGAAGCTTCGACAGGAGAGCTTCAAGGCTACTCATGGATGGAGTTATCTTCATTGGTTGGTTCATCTGATCATAAAATTCAGCAGGTGGCGTGAGGCCCCCATAGTATGGCCAAGTATTGGGCATGTTGCAAGTGTCAATCTTGAAAGGAAATGCCGAGGATGAAGGGTGCGGTAGGAGGACCCCAGGGAGGCTCTCAAGATAACTGAACTGCTTCCGGAGTAGTGCGACATAGCTCAGATCTTCAATGACCTTGAAAACATTGATTGAGATTGAACTTTTCAATTAGAGCAAACAACTGAGGTTTAAACTAGTATTGCAATTCATGAACATAACTTTTTATCTGTGCATGTAGATGAATGAGTGCGAGAAGTGTGTTGGGCTCCAAAAAATTGTACAGATGATAAATCATATTTCAGAGATTAAAAGAGTAACCAAATACCATGCATTCAACACTCACAGACAGTATCGTTCTTGAAATGGGTTGCCATATCTTCGATCTTCACGTGACAGAAAAAGTGTTTTGACCAACTGGTAACTATATTACATATATTTATATAAATAGACACACACACATGAGAGAGAGAGAGAGAGAGAGAGAGAGAGAGATGGGTAAAGGATTCTTCATCTTTGTAATTCTTTCACCAAGATGGTTACTAGAAAGCATGAAAGCAGATACACATACATACACATATATATATATATATATATATATATAAGATAGAGACTTCACAAGAGAGAGTGTATCTTTCATGAAGTGGGTTGCCATATTCACATGTCTGAAGAATGCTTTGACCAAATAGTAAGAGTAAAGACCAATGTTGAGCCTCAGAAACAGAAACAAAGTGGGATGTATGTGCCAAAATTTTGTATCTCCTCTCTCCTCACATACACAGAGCATACCTTGTTAACAGCTCCTAACTGAACAACACCTTCTCTAACTGCAATTAAAGCAATGGTCTGGAGAATCAAATAATCACATTAGAGGAGTTCAGGGACATTTCCCCAGGGAAGGAGAGAGAGAAGGAGAGAGTTTTGACATAGACCTTTATACCAGACTGGAACTGAGCCTCCCATGTCCTTGGATACTGAAATCCAATAGATAGCCATACATTTCAGTCCCACACTTTAAAACCCATATACACAAATATAGCATATATAATCCATGAACAAAGATACTTACTGCATCTGATTGATTATGCCATGCAGACAAAAAATTCATTTCATTTTCTTGGGGTTCCTTGAAAACCCATTTGTGACTACGATCTGCAGCAACTTTTCCAATCAAACTGCCCACAAACAATATCAACAGTTGGTTTCAAACTTCACTCGAAGAGCTTATGTGTGTCTGTTTGTGTGTGCACGTGCCGTAAACACTTTATAAAACTAGTAGAAGTTTTTCTCACTTACCCTTCTCCATAGTTGTAGATTTCATGGGACATCTTGAAGAAGAGTTCAGGTTGCAGACCTCTGAGGTACTGAAATTCGCAGTTGCCGTAAGCTGACGAAGAACCAGCACCTGCACTAGTGTCCATGTCTGTGTGCTCAACCGCAGAGGCAGCAAAATTGCAGAACCCATCTTCCCATACCAAGATCCTGACATGAATGAAGCATTGAGATGGTTGTCAGGTGTCCTTTTTTTGGGGGTATAGCCCAAGTGTTATTTGAGAATGGGGAGTGCATGGACTAGGCAAGATTTTATGTTGAAAGTTAAAAACACAGGTTATATACCAATTCCTCCTGTTTCCTCTTGACCTATCATAGGCTCCTTGAACATCCCACCTGCTTGAAATTGGTTTCCACGAGATTAAAAAGGAAAGAAGAGAAATCTAACCATTAAAGAGGAAATGATATGCAAGCATGAAATACATGCAGTAAGTTCATCTATTCATGAGAAATGGGATTGTACGGGTTCTTCATATACTAAAAATGTCGGAAACAAAGCGATTTTTGCTCCTTTTTCTATTTGATTTTCCTCACTTGGGTGGTGGATAGTTTCTTGGAAGGATCCTCCAGAAAACAGCATAAACCCACTGAGAGTTTTCATGAATACATAAGCTTCTTAGGGTGTGCTGCAGGAGATGGGTAGCAGCCAATGGGTTGAGGTGTTCCTCCATCAAGCTTCCTGCTTTTTCCTTTTAGCTCCTGATGTAGGAAAAGCCCACAGTCCAATCTTTACTTTGCTAATCCTCCAACAAGAGAAACACAAACTTATACCCCTCTCTCTCTCTCTCTCTCTCTCTCTCTCTCTCTCTCTCTCTCTCCCACCTTTCTTGTACGTGTGCACTTCATTTAAACATGCTTCAAATTTTTTACCCATAAGATTTGCTGACCCCACCTCTCTCTCCTTCCAATGTCTATATTTCAACCCCCATCATTTAAAATTGTTTGTCTTCCTTTTCACATTTACTTTCTTGCCATGCCCAAATATGGATGGGGATGCTGGATGCAAGCACAAATGCAGAAATTGGGGATACCACTCATGAATTTTCTAGTCTAGGATATGGAGATAGATATGATTTTATATCTATTATAAGAATTACATTTAAATTAATATTTTATAATATTTTTATACAGGTTGAGAGTACTACTTTTTTCCTATAATGGCATTTCTAGATTAATGAAATCTCTAAGGCCATCCTTTTATGCTGAAAAGTAAGAAACAGTAAGAGTGCTGTTAGAAATAATGAAGTTAATGACTAGGATAGATTGAAACCATATCCTGCAAGTATCAATGCAATTTCAGTACTATTTTTAGTGCCAATATTGCATCCCATAAATACAAGTGTGCTGTAAACTCACTATTAGCTCAGTAATAAGGCATTGACTCTTGTTTCTTTTTTTTTTTGTGGAGCTAAAGGTATTGGCATTGACCCTGGTAATTCTCCCCTCTTTCGGAACCGAATGTTGAGTCCACTTATGCTACCACCTAGAGTCACAGGGGTTTCTCCCGGCTTCTTTTTGGGCCCAGAGGAATTAGTTAAGCCCAAAGGGTGGGAATCATCCGTTAGCAAAAAAATAAAAAAAACAGTCGTAGGTCAATTCTTGGCTATGACACTTGCAGTGAGTGAATTGTGTGAGCATGTGTGTGAGTTTTTTTTTTTGGGTGGTGGGTGTTGTTCTCGGAGAATCTATGCATAGACAAGTATACAGGCATAGCAGCCATTTTTATTTCATCTTATGGGTAGCTTTTCAAATCTATGGCTTATGATGGGGTTCAACTTCCAACAAAAAAATATATATATATATTAAAGAGATGAGGAGTGAAGGATGCGAGATCAAAATATAGATGCCATCAATTGTAGGGTGTTTCACTTTTTCATTTTTTTTTTTTTTTGGTTCTTTGTTTCTTTTCTTTTTTTTGGTTGGGGAGGGGACATGGCTACCTCCTGCCCCACCCTAGTGCTGCCCCTGTGTAGCATTCTATTTGCTAAAATGATGGCCGGGTATTCATTGTCCACCAATTTTGTCTTTCTTCTCTGTTTTTTTAATTTTAGGAACATTTCTTAGATTCCTAGGAATTCAATTCCTTGCCAACAAACAGCCCCCCTAGGTCAGGTACCCACGCAGTAGCTATCGGATACATTGAAATTGTGGGCCATTGCAAAATTAAATTGCTCAGAATGGTTGAGGTTGATCCAATGTGTTCTATAGAATCATAGAAGGGAAACATCTCCATCCAATCATTCACACTCATTTGGGGCTAAAAAGTTAACAACAAATAAGATGTAAGATTATAAGGCATTTAGGCTTACCCACCCCTGATAATTGATTGACACTTGCCCATGTGGGCCCCAGCCTTGCACTAGATTCATGTCCTTTACATCCCATCACCTAGTAAATTAACACTAGTCATTTTCAATTTTTTTCTTTCTTATTCCAGTTTTTATGTGGGGCCCCATCATCATTGAGGGAAATGGTTAGATCTTAACTTCCCTCTTCTCCTAGATTGGTCAGGAGCTGGCCCCAAATATCAACCCTCCATCTCGACCGGTATGTGGTCATTTCTCCTGCATGTATAACCCACATAAATTAGTGTGTAATGAAATCAATGCATTCACAGAATTGCTTTTGGCTCTTTTGTTAGTATAAACTGAAAAGTAATAGTCAAGGCCAAAAGCCAAAATATCCTTTTGGGTACTTTTGCTGATTGAAGAAAAAGGAGCCTACTAAGGACATACCTCTGAGACCCTATGCAGGTATGCAGTGTACTCTCTCTCTCTCTCCCTCCCTCCCTCCCCAACTGCACTATGACAGTGGGAGGCCTCTGAACTCTGAAGCCACTTAGACAATAATATGGGGTCTTCATTGAGTTCTCTTGGCTCTGACTAGTCATGAGGAAAACATAGTAAAAGAGTGATAACTATGAAGCCAGATTTACCATTTCATCCAAAGCCATTGACTAAGATTTGACTGGTTCAACTTTTGACTGGGAAAGACAGACCTACCCATATTCATTACACCCAGATATACTTGGCTTCTCTGTGGTGAGAAGATTTTTACCTACAAGCATAACGCTTCTTGTTGTTTTGTCCAGGTTGTAGGCCCTCTTTGGATGCATTTTTACCACAAGATATCATGTACCAATTCAAAAGTTAAGCTGATGTGTGGAATGTCCAAATAGTATATAAAACTCGGTCAAAGGGCGATGTGGGATGTGGGACTTTTCAATGCTCCCACTCACGTGTGCAGGCCCAACAAATTTCGTGGGTGGGCCTGCCACGTGGGAAGGGATCGGAACCCGCTCTAATACCATGTAGCAACTATAAAGCTTAAGCTGATACGTGGAATGCCCAAAAAGATATATGAAGCCCTATCCAAAGGTGATGTGGGATGTGAGACTTCCCAAACACTTATCACATGGGAAGGAAAGGCCTCTTTTTGGGTCATGCTAAAACCAGCCTATCAGATTATCCCTCTCCTTTATTTAGTAGCCTTAAAGTTCAATGATATTTTAGCCATTGATTTTTTAAGTTTAAATCTAATGGAGAGTAAATGTACGATGAGCGTAAAATCAGCATGGCGCCAGATCATTAGGGAATAATAGTGTGAAAAGAGCCGCAATGATCAAAAGTGAGTCCAAGTAGGATCCACAGTTCTGAATTATACATTTATCAAGCAAGCACGGAACGATTCAGTCCTGATATATAGTCTCTCTATGAGAGTAAAATTCAGAAACAATCTCAAGGAAATGTCCTCCTATGAGCACCTGCAAGTGCAGTACGAAACTATGGGCCCACCGTTCATCATTGCAACCCTTTTGATAGACATTTTATCGCATCATCTAGCATGAGGTCCAATTTTACACTCAATGTTGGATCGACTCTCAAGAGAATATACGGTTAAGATGTCGGGCTATGATAATTTGGTGGAGTTGAACTTTTGGGGTCCCCTTGTCCATTTAAGAGACCTTCAATCTGCCCTCCTCCCAATTGGTATACTTGCATCTAAGTGGGCTCCTGCATATGAATTATATGCAATCAGCTCGTGGTGAACATTTCCCAACCATCTTATCCTAGGAATTTATGTTCCGTGATTCTCAAAGTTGTCAAAATTATAGTCACTAAATGAAGTTGGATGAGAGCCAAATGTGCATTATCAATCAAGTTTACAAAAGTCAAATGAGTGTCATATTTGGTTGAATACTAATTCACTGGATCGATGTATAGTGGCCTTGAAGGATTGTGACACTCATTGGAATAATAGAAATCATTGATTCTAAAAAAAGTATACAATGGGTAATAGTTTATGACCCCTAAATCAAAGACTAAGATAATTTGATTGAAACAATTAATTTTGGTCTACTTCTCATCCCACATGATATAGTCCATGTATGATGTATCTCTCCTTTCCCTGTTAATGGAATGAATCCAAGTGGGCTCCATAAAAACAGTTTCTTATTTTGCAAAAAAAAAAAAAGGAAAAAGAAAAGAAAAGAAGTTCTTTCTTCTAGATTAATGCAGTCTCTCTCATATAAATTCTTTGAACAGCTCCTTTTCTGAATCTTTCTTTTCTTTTCATGTAGGGAGTCCCTTCTGATCAATTCAAGCCCTTTGCATAATTTCACTATCTGACACATTGGTCACTATTGAATTTTATCACGACAATTTACTAGATATATAACAATTAAGCTATAAGATTATAAAACTCAGAGTTAGATCATATGCAGTCCATGTACCGCTAATCCTTGTCCAAATCTTTCCATCGAACTGCCTAATTTGGCTGTCAAGCATCAAGGTGACCTTGACACGATGTTCGTGCTAGTATAGTGTCGCTCTGATTTCTAGGGCTCTCACCTTGATTGGCATGCGTTCAAATGGGCCCCACAAAGTGGACTACTAGGGGCACTGGGGTGGTACTTGCGACAGAACCATATACAATGAGGCAATCTAACTTGGGGTGTTGTGTAACGCCCAACCCATACCCATGCATGATATTGTCCACTTTCGCTTTGACCCACGGGCCTCACGGTTTTTGCTTCTGATGGGCCTCAACCCATCAAAAGGCCTCATGCAAGGTAAGGGTGTAAGCTCTACATATACATATAACCCCATTCACCCCATTCACTTTTTCTATCTATAGTCGCTGTGGGACTCCGGCCCTTAAAGAAGGCCCACTTGCACCAAACCACGGCAGATGACCCACACTCGAACTAGTTGAGAGTCGGCTCTGATACCATTTGTAACGCTCCACCCATACCCATGGGTGATATTGTCCGCTTTGGCCCACGGGCCTCACGGTTTTTACTTCTGATGGGCCTCAACCCATCAAAAGGCCTCATGCAAGGTAAGGGTATAAGCTCTATATATAACCCCATTCACTTTCCTCTCTATAGTCGATGTGGGACTCCGGGGCGTCACATGTTGGCTTGGATGGGGTCTGGACCAGGTGTGAGTGGAGACAGTAGTGGAGAACCTATATGGTTTTGCTTTAATTTCATTCTTTCTTTAATGCTTCACAATCCTTGTTACACAGAAAGAAGTGAAAAAAATGGTGATGTGGGTATGGGTGGAAAGCATGACAGAAGAATCAGTTCCAGATCATAGGTGGAGTCCCCCATCCTTTTCTTCCTATAAAGAAGTGGGATCTCTGTGCTCATCCATCCTTCCCAAAGCCTTCCAACACTATAAAATTCAATTATCAGATCTTGGAGAGAACCAGTGAAATTTTTAGTGCTTGTACTATCTGAGAGATGTGTAAAGGTCTATATGGAAAACAAATCCTCAGACAAGATAACACACCACCCAATAATTCATCATACTTCAAGGTAGACAAACCTCTTCTCTCATCCTGAAATTCTTACATGATTTTTCCCATGAGGCCCACAAAACTGTTTTTCTTTCTTGAAAGATATGATTTAGCTACGGGCCTACAGTCCAGTGTTTGTCCTCCACTGAAAAATTATGTGACTAGCATTAGCCATTTACTACTTGCGAATTCGAAAAATAATAGAACTGAAGTCCCATTGTCTTGATGATTGATTGTACCATCTAATTTGCCTACTGAATTTGTGATGGTGATCATTTTCTTCTTAGTAGTCCCTTCATTGGTGACCGACCATGATAACCTTGTTAACTGTTGTTTCATTAGCATAATTTTCAGGTTATAATCCACCCACCGTGGCGAACCCCAATTGCCAGAGTCTCTGTTGAGATTCATCATTCATCATGATCATGTGTAGCATGAATGACATTTTCTTTCTGTGCAAGACTACGTCAGTTTTCTTTTTGTACAAGACTAACATAGGAGACCAACTTTTTTTTTTTTTTTTTTCTTTTTTCTGCTTCTAGAAGCATCTCTAGGGCTGTTAATTGGGTCGTGTTCGGGTAAGATCCACGGTGGACTTGGATCTGATGCCCATGGACCACAAAATAGAGGTTTTATTAGATCAATTATCCATTGAATATTACTAGCCTTGGTCAAAGAGTAGGGAGGTAGATGATAAATATGGAAGTGACCAACATATACAAATCATTGCTTTCAATCCAATGGAGAAAAAAAAAATTTAACTAGGTCTATCTTTTTTTTATAGCTAAACCACCAAACCCTATTTTAAAGAATGTATCCAATATGTCTGCCTACACACCACCACACCACCCTTTAGATTACCTTCTCATATATTCTTCAAAATTGTTTCAACTTGGGAGTCATTAGCAAGGAAAGGTACTTAATTGGGAAATCTGCCTTTTATGCAGAAGAAAAGCTTTCATACTAAAGTGAAGAGGTTGACTGCCTTTGTTTGTTCAGGATATTGACATTGGGCATTTGCAAATGTCTAGGTACCTGAATTTCAGTGTTGCTTGGGCGGAATTAAGAAACCACTTCCTACAACTATGAAGTTTATTTTGAGGTGTCAATATCCTATTGCCATATTTTTGGGAGTTCTCTAAAATGCCCTAATTTTATGGAGTGTTTTGCTGCAGGCTGCAGCCCTCTAGTTTGATGAATTAGACTGCAACCCCTCAAGTTACCAACATTTTCTGCATTCTCCCTTTACTGATGTTCCTATTCTTAGAGTACAAGTTTGTGAATATTTAATATTTGGGGTCTCTCTGTAATTTGTAATAATATGTTTCTGGGCAGTTCAGCTTCTCAAATTATTTCATATTATCAGAGATCCATCTATCCTAGAAAGCAAGAAATTATTTCAGCTACATCAGCTGAAAGAAAAGGCGCAATCTATATTTACACTTTTCAAATGAAAAAAAGTGCCAAGTGGTTGTTAGAATGCTGGTAATGGTTAAAGTGCAAAGGCTCTCTTTGTAAACAAAATATCTCACCTTTCTCTTTAAATGGGATCTAAGTTTCAACCAGAATTTGAGTCCCTCTTTTTTCTGTCTGGTTCATTTCCTGGGAACCAAAGTTAGATTTAATCATGATATGCTTTTTAGTGTTTGGGAGAAATCAAGTACTCCAATGGAATTTATACGAATAGGAGGAGGCCCCATTAAATAGAGATTTTTCCTTTCCACCATATTAAGATTGTTAGTATGATCATATATGAAGACCACTATTAGAAGCGATATTACAGCTTTTATCATGAAAAGTTCTTCATGAGATCTTCGCGGAATTGTCAATTTTTCTAAAAGAGTATACCACTTATTTCTCAAGAAGATATGGGAAATATACATGCTCATTATCACTTTATCTATTAGTTGTCTTGGATCCCTGTTTGAAGAAACCCTCCACCTCATTTGATTTATTTTCGCGAAAAGCAGGCATGAGATAAGAAATCAATTGTTTCACTAAGAAGTAAGAATCCTAATTTGTTTCATATTAAGAAAAATCACAAACTCAGATTGCGATTAGTTGTTTGATATTTCAGTGCGTACACATGCAATTTTCTGAAATTTCTATAGATTCATATAACAGCATGAATCAACTAAATTAGTTAGCACAACTTCTTTTGAGTCCTATACTCTGTCTAGAACTGACCAAAGCGGGTTTTTGCTCTTTAAACGATGGTAGCATTCTAACTATCAGTTATGGTACTTCTGTCATTTGATTAAATACATTCTAAGACCATCAGCATCCTCAGAAAATCTGTTTAGGGTTAACTTTGTCCTTAAACAACATTCATACCTAACATGCCTCATCTCTATTTTGTTGTGTAAGAATTGTGTTTGTCCCTAATTTCATATTGCCTTTTTGGAATTTCTCCAACTAACAATTTAGCCACTGAAAATCTTCGAATGCTAATCTCAAAAAAAAAAAAAAAAAAGATATAAGAGTTTCATAGACTAGTTCAACCTTTTAACAGTAGCATATTTCAAGTGGTTTTTTTAATTCTTCCATCAAATGGAGGAAATCTTGAGAATATGGAAAAACGATGCTTAAATCTAAAATTTCTCAATTGGATGAGTTTTCATCACCAATTTCACTTATCAGACAAACCCTCAGTCTTGACAAATTTCAGTAGTAGGGATTTCACAGGGGGTAAATAGATAGAAAGAAACCTGTTCAAAAGCTATTTGGTCCTCTTCCAATGACATAATGTGCCTTCCACTTGGTGCATTCCACTTTTAGGTTAGGTCCAGCCCCAGATAAATGTACAAAATGCTCCACAGTTTTAGAGCCCATGGGAGCCCCACTTTTAGTGATCCAAAGGTTGAATATGAC
Organism: Camphora micrantha; assembly: GCA_003546025.1. Lineage (NCBI taxonomy): Eukaryota > Viridiplantae > Streptophyta > Magnoliopsida > Laurales > Lauraceae > Camphora > Camphora micrantha. Next base: position 58,806,624 of record QPKB01000002.1, on the reverse strand, counting down.
CGAAAATGACCATGCCCGCTTCAATGGTGGGTAATAAAATGAACACTACACTAGAAGATTATAGCCATCCATTCCTATGTAATTTGCATGCACTCCCAACATTGCTATAAATGGTTTGTTTGTAGGTCATCAATCAATAAATCCGGAAATTACAATCTGTAAGGGTCCTAGAGATCGACCATCCATTGCGAGGCTCACCCAGTTGTTGGTGTAGATCAACTAACAAGGAGCTCTTGAGGTATAAAAAAAATTGTATATATTGGTGAAGCTGAGGAGTGAGGACCCTCTTAGTTTCTCACTTTAGCATAGCAATTTTAGTGGAGGGCCATACTCTAAAAAAGCTGGATGCCATGAATCTAGCATGCAACCACTTATGTAGGGGAGGGAGGGAGAGAGAGAGATAGACGAAGTACTACTGAAAATGCCCAACAGCACATATTACATGATTAGACTGTGTAGATTGCAGAGAAGCAGGAAATGAGAATTCAAGGGAAAAAAAAAGGTGAAGAAGAGGAGATTGGGTTTTCAAGTGAAGTTGGTCAATGCTTCAAAAACACTGCCAATTCAAACTTCTCCACTGAGAAAACTTACAAGCCATCACGTGAAAGGCTTTGCAGGTCACCATCAGCTCACTCTCCAAAAGCTTTGGTACCCACTAAAAGAAAATATGGACACTCTCTCACTACCTTTCTGCTGTAAGCAAAAGAGGAAAAGAAAAGGCTATTTCTTCATGAACTACAGCTACATTATCACTACTGAATGACTCTTAAACCAACTCCACTCTTTCCCATTTTCAAAGTACCTAGTAGAATGCAAGCAAATGCTGCTGCTGTAGTTTAGTAATCCTTTGACCCTGCTATTCTTTTGTTTTTTTAATCCATTTAATAATATGGATCTGTGAATTTAGTTGAAAACCAGGTCGAATTGAAATCAAATCGTTTCCATTAAACACAATTAGAATTAATAAACTTCTTAAAAAAAGAATCATGGATATAGTCTTGTATCGATCCTTTTTTTTTTTTTTTTATGATGTCGGTAGTCTTTGACCCAAGGGTGGCGCCGCTAAACCCACATAAATGCAGTATCAAACACAAGATGTGGGGGAGCACACCCATGTCTTATGCCACTCTATCAACTCCTTGGTGGGTGTATCAATCTATTTGAAATTAAGATCTAACACAATTGGATTTGTATCTGGATCTTCAGCATTGGGTCATAGTTGGATCCAGATGAGAACCCTGAATTGCTAATTGGATCATGGATAGAAAGGGAATAGGTATCCAAGGGGGCGTGGGCCACATGAGGGAGGCAATGAAAGAGATGGTAACACGTAATCACACATAGGTAACCCTCTGCTTCTTCATGGTAAAATCAGGACTACGGAATCTGGATCCTCCATATTATGTTGGCAAATAAAGATGCCTGATGGTTTAAGACATTATCCAATGTGTATTGGAAAAACAAAGGAATGTACTACTATCCATTGATTTGCAAGTTCATTAAGGAGTGGTTCAGACATTAACACTATCTACCATTATTGAGGTTACATAAAGGTTCATTTCACAAGAAAGGAAGGAAAAAAGTAAGAGAGTAAGAAGTAAGAACATACTTTGGAAGGATTATCCAGCTTTGATCAGACTAGATCTTGAGAGACTGGTTGTAAGCCGCATACTGTAGTGTGCAAATCCAATGCAAGGATAGGAAATCCCTAAAAACTGCTTGATTACAAGCTAAATAGAGTCTTAGACTAAGCTTGATACGAGCAATCTATGATTGCATGAGCATGATGGGGTTGTTAGTATCATCTTTTCCCTGTGGGAATGAAAGCGACTAGCATCATAGATAGAGATGGAATAGGTATCCAAGCATTGGGTGTGGGCCACATGAGGGAGGCAAAGAAAAGGATGGTGACATGTGATCACACAAAGGCCCCCCTTTGGCTCCTCCTTGACAAAAAGGCCTACTTTTCCCAAGGTAACTTTTCTTCTAAGGTCCATGTAGACCATAAAGACTAGCAAATCAATCAAGAGTCTCTCCTAACTACCAACACCCAGAACATGAGAGAACACTCAGAACATGTACTCTCTCTCTCTCTCTCTCTCTCTCTCTCTCTCTCTCTCTCTAACCTAGTCACCGAACAAATTTAGTCACCCAACAAAATCATCTCATGCCAACACTGGTCCTTGTTTTTTCACCCTTTACAGTAGAGCTGGCACATGGGATCTCAGCTAGAGAGTACATATCGATGTCCTTGTTCGGAGAATTTTCAGGCATTAATGGGGTCATAAGAGCTAAATAGGATGGTGATGATGATAAATGTGGTATAAGCTTGTTTATTTGATGCAGAAACTGTATGGGCCATTGCAATTAATTGTCATTTGTCCTCAGTAAACTCTCAAGATGACCCAACTGTGTTTCCCATCCACTCTGGAGTCATCGTCATCGCATTATCACATCAATCTAATTCATTCCTATTTAGAATATGTCCATGGAATCAACTAGTACTTAATGGAAAAGACCCATTTACAATAAATTTTCATAAAATAAAGACATAAAACTATAGAAAGGAATTCCCATATATCCAATAGATGTACTCAATGTGAATATGGCAAAAAGGAAGTCTTTGAGTCTATAAAACTTTAAATATTTTATGAAAAGACATTATAAGATGTATGGTGGAAAAGCTTCCCCAAGAGTATTTCATTTGTTTTCCATTTTACATGGATGTAATGAAAAGATTTAGTACAATAACAAAACCAGGCAATTTTTCCTTCAAAGAATATCAAGCACAAGTTGAATAAACAAGATTTACATGTTTCAAAGTAAAAACTTAGGTACTTTGTTGCTCAACGAAGATACTTTGGCCCCCAAAGGGAAATGTTCTGCCCCTAATTAGCAAAAAAGGTTAGGTGGGATTCTTTCAAAGTGGAGAAGCCTTAAATTCTTGTTTGGTGTTGAAGGGAGCAAACTAGAGGTGAGGAAAGTAATCATTAGTTACTAGTGAAAAACTGACTTCCCAACCTCTTCAATGCATTTTTATTTGTCCTAGTGGAGAAAATTCTACCCTACAGTCTCCTACTCTCTTGTATCCCACATACAAGAAATAGGGGGAATTAGAAGTGTCCAGGAAAAATGTTTTCCTCATTGCCACTTCTCAACGTCTAAATGGCCAAGGACTAAAAGTCTTAAGAACTGAATTTGTTATGCCTTGACTAATATGTAATCCATACAGAAAAAGAGGAATCAGCATCAAGCTTACTACTAACCATGATTATGTCTTAACATTAATGGCCTGTTCATTTCATGTAATTGAATTTCAAGGTTATATAAGACTTCGTATTTCTACAAGTGGTTAAAAATGAAAAATCAAAGGTGAATATCTAAAAAAATGACTATTAGATAACGCCCACTTTAATGGAAATTAAATTAAGGGAAGATGGGAAATTAATACTGGGGAAGTTAGGTCACATCTTCGTCACTACCTTATGTCCTCCATCCCTTGCCGCATATCCTTCATCCCTCGCCTCTTTAATAATCCTTTGGTGGAGCTCATTTGACTATGAATTCCTGTTGTATTCTATGCAAACAAACAAACCTTAACTACTTGCCAACGTTGCTTTAGGTTCTTTAATGGGGCATTCCTCTTGTATGGAAGAGATAGAAAGTGTAGATAAAAGAGGGTTGGGTTCATAGTGTATCCAGATCTAGAACTGAATGTGGGTATACAGTGTGAGACCTGAACTCAAACACTGTATATTCATATTCTAGTGTTGATTTGATGCAAAATTAGTGCCATACTTCCTCAATTATATATTACATATTTTGTATATTAAGAAATAACTTTAGAATCTTGTAAACATATTTAGTTAAATATGCATGAAATGTATTTAAAGTGTTTAGCTGAGATATTTATTTATATATGTGGCCGACATGCCATGCTAAAATAGCATTAGCTTCAGTAGTAGATAAGCCATTTGAAATAATTAGGGCATGTACACTAACAATGGAAAGATAGGATTATAGCCATAGCTTGTTTCTTTTCTTGAGAAGGACGCATTAAGGACACGTTTGTGTCAAACCAATTTCGCACACTTCTTCCTCTACGGCGAATGTTTCCTCCAAAACCCACAAAGGAAAAGCTTTTTCGGGAAATCGTAGAAAATTTAACTCATTTTCACATTTTTCTTACAAAAAAGTATTTTCACAATCCTCACTTTTTTTGTGGAGAACTGTGTGCACAAACATGCTCTAAGCCAATTATAAGGCTAAGTAATGAAGATGATGACACTAAATAATTCATTCAAACCATTCTTTAAGAAAATCACATAGAATCAAGATATTGCGCCTATAATAACATACATGGATATGCTGGTCTTCTGGTAAAAATACCCCCTTGGATTTGGATCCAAACCTGATTTTTTTGTCTGAATTCTATTACAAGATCCGAACTGGAAAGTGGAACCATTCATAAAATGGTTCAATTTGGAACTATGCCCCTTCTTTGAGCTACTCAGAAGCTTACTAGAGACCCAATGCAATTCTTCTACCTGAGTATTGATAACTGGGCCCAATAACCTTTTCGACTTCCTTGTCCACAAGTGTGGTGAGTGGTGACCAACCCAAACCAACTCTGAAAAACACACACACATAAAAATTAAAATAAAATAAAATAAAGTAAGAAGTTTCTAGACAATTTTTTACTTTTGTTGTATACCTATAGTAGAGATGATTTTAATTATGTAGTAAGATGAGCCCTCTCCATTAAGGTCATTTTTGTTTGCTTTATAATACATAGATATATCGTACCTATCATTCAAATCATAAGTGGTTAAAAATGAAGATCACATGTGAATTTTAAGAATTAGCATCAAACAACCTTTTCTTTTAGTGAAATATAAATAAATAAAATGGAAAAATGAATAAACCAGCCATCACCCTAGTAGTTCATTTCCCATATTTTTTATTCTATTTTCCTAAAAGGAAAAGTTATTTGATGCTCATTTTTATTATTCACTTTTAATTATTAGTTTTAACTACGAACAATATGAATCCTATGTATTCAATTCCTATATATTTTAATGTAAATAAACAAACTCTAATAGAAATTCTTCCCTATTAGACGTGATTAAATTTTCTTCAAAGCTCTTGGATTATGTAAAAGTGAAACCAAAACTACCACACGACTATTCATACAGTGGCAAGCGCTGCCCATCGCCATGTGCTTATCTCGCATCTCAAGGCAAACAAATGGTATCGAAAAGAATCATCATCATCACCATCGACTACATCTTCATCAAAGCCTTGCCCTAACTATGTTGGATAAGCTACATATTTCTCCTTTGCATTCAAAAAAGCTATATACCAAAATATTAGTGTATAACATCATTGGCACATTAATAAATCCTTCATAACTTGTGTTTGTGTTCATGTCACCCAAAACTGCAACAAGTACTTGAGTGCCTGACTGCCTGGCCACTTTCTTAAGTGAAAGTGATGGCGACCTGTCCACTTGTTGTGGTGTTTCATCTCTGATCTCGACTATACACTGGATAGTGATGTATTTGCATGCTTGCAATATGAGATATTGTTGTGAGTTTCCATAAAAGTCAACAGTGGGATGAGAAAGGAACCCATCAAGGCTTCTCCATCTGAAAGAGAGAGAGCAGCAGGTGCACTTGAGGGTGGTTGATCGTTTCACAAAGAAGAGAGGATCTAGAAAAGCAGCAGTGCCTAACAAAACAAAATCAATTTGAAGTGTGGAGTCCCCAAAGACTGGCAGCCTTTGGCATGTTATCAATATCAATATGTGGTTGTTAGATGACCAACTTTGCAATCTTTTTTAGGAGAACAATGGCTGAGCGCCTGAGCCCTCATCTATATGTCATCCATGCAGCTCCACACAGTACCCAATTGGAATTGGATGGTGGGCCACCTTATTCAGCATTTGATCTTAGTCATCTGATCCATCACAATGTAAAGGGACAAATGAGGATGAAGATGGTTGGGCTCAGATATGGATCCATATTTCCTTGGACCTAAGTTAGGTTATCAGTTGGGTCAAGTTTTGGACTCCAACCCAGACCTGAGTCATTTACCCAAAATGATCCCATGCTGATGAGTACATGGGCTTTAACTTGATGCTGCCTAATAGGGATGAAGATGAATTGAGTAGAGGAGGGTCCATAGTGACTGTATCCGGACCTAGACCCAAGTCAGGCCCATATCACAGAAACTGTAAGTCCATAACCATACCAAGAACAATTTACAGACTGGAACCTGGAACCAGACACGAATAAAGGGCATTGAAATATATCCTAGTCGATGCTCTTATAAGAGTTACTCTAATGATACTATGAGAGTAAGGGTGAGGGCCCCCACATTCATATCCAATGCCAACGCCCTAAATGTGAGAGCCCTCACACCTTGCTCATACTACCATGAGAGTTTGGCCATTGGGGGACCCTCTTGATACTTTGTCATATACCCGCCCATAAAAGAAGTCGATAGGAGTGTTATAGGATGTTGGATTGGAAAATGCATAGGAGAACAGCTTAAATATCACTTGGATTGACGCTTAGTATTTAGTTATTAGGCATGTGATATGAGTGAATTAGATCAAGAAAAGTTGCATTCAAATGTCCCATAGGTCACAAACTTTAGATCATCTCTCTTGTATACCATGATATTATGTAGGGGATTTGACCGTACAGGTTATAAAATACCATGTATTTCTTAAAATGGTGTTGACTAAAAGGTTATACCAAATATGGGTATCGTACAGTGGGGTCCCATCTTTTTTTCCAGTTTTGTCCCTTGAAGGTAAAAGCAAAACCTACCATTGTAAAAACTCATTCAAAGCCTCTTTCACCCTTTCACAGTTTCACCCTAACACTGTTACGAACGAAAACCCAGTCCCATCTTCCTTAGTCCATCTACTGTGGGACCAAGCTTCTTGATCGATTCCATCTCGATATCGCAAAGGCGGCATTGGTTTAGAAAAGGGCGAGTAGATCGAATCAGCTCTACATAAAAAATGAAGAAGAAGAGAAGAAGAAGAAGTGTTTCATAAAATGTCCAGAATTACAGTCCCATGTTTGTGGTGGATTTTACTTGCTCCATATGAGGTCTAACTACATGGCCTTTTACTTCGTAAGAGAAGGTCTAGGCTGCTTAAAAAATCGATTACAATCCTAACTGTAGTCACAAAATTAAAGTGAGACATTCTGGAACTACAGTGTTTAAGTGGCCGAGTGACTGTGCAATATCGCATAAAATGCACTAAATTACAGTCCCATGTTTGCTGTGAATTTTACTTGCTCCATATGAGGTATAATTGCATGCTTCCTACTTCGTAAGAGAAGGTCCGGGCTGCTTAAAAAATCGATTACAGTCCCAACTATAGTCACAAAAAAACAGTAAAGCATTCTGAAGCTTCATTTTTTGTGTAAGTGGCCAAGTGATTGTGCGATATCGCACAAAATGTATTGAATTAGCCTCTCATGCTTGCTTTGGATATTACTTGCTCCAAATGAGGTCTAACTGCATGATTCCTACTTCATAAGGGAAGGTTTGGGCTGCTTAAAAAATGGATTACAGTTCCAACTGTAGTCACAAAATTAAAGTGAGGCATTCTCGAACTTCAGTGTTTCTGTAAGTGGCTAAGTGATTGTGTGATATTGCACAAAATGCACTGAATTACAGTCTCATTTTTGCTATGGATTTTACTTGCTCCATATGAGGTCTAACTGCATACTTCCTACTTCGTAAAAGAATGTCTGGGTTGCTTAAAAAATCGATTACAGTCCCAACTGTAGTCACAAAATTGAAAGAGTGAAACATTCTGGAACTTCAGTGTTTCTGTAAGTGGCCAAGTGATTGTGCAATATTGCACAAAATACACTAAATTACAGTCTCAATTTTGCTGTGGATTTTACTTGCTCCATATGAGGTCTAACTGCATGCTTCCTACTTCGCAAGAGAAGGTCTGGACTGCTTAAAAAATCGATTACGGTCCAACTGTAGTCACAAAATTGAAAGAGTGAAGCATTCTAAAACTTCAATGTTTCTGTAAGTGGCCAAGCGACTGTGCGATATCGCACATAATGCACTGAATTACATTCTCATTTTTGCTGTGGATTTTACTTGCTCCATATGAGGTCTAACTCCCAGTTTGGGCTATGTAATAAAACGTTGAAAGTCCCAGTTGTTGTGACCAAGTTTACATGTCTTGTTCTTGACATTATGATTTGTTATAAAGTCCTAGTTGTTGTGATCAACTGTACCTATCTTGTTATTTACATTACCACAAAATAACTCATGGTATGATTTGTTATAAAGCCACAATAAAAATGCATTTTAAGGACGTTTCATATATTTTGTTCATCTAATACAACCAAACAAAAAAAATTGAAAATATATTCCAAACTATCTCTGATTGTTGAGGAAGATGCATATTCATATTCAAGCTAATCAAGTTAAATGGATCACTGTGACTATCTTTTTGAAAAATTGATTCAAGACCATCACCATAAGAAAATGTTTGTGCTCCATCACCGTTTATGCGTGTGGTTTCATTTTGATGATCATCAAATGATGATGATCTATTCAAATCTTTTGCTGGGAACGGAGGAAAAAAGGGAGGAAAAACGAGTAGTGTGTATAATGATTGTTCAGTTTCTGCGATATCGCAAATATTTGCGATATCGTACAAAAAGGGTAAAATTAGAAGAAAAAAATGAGGCTCTTTGTACGATCTCCATATTTCGGATAACTTTTTAGTTAACACCATTTTAAAGAATACGGGGTATTACATAAATTGTACGGTCAAATCCCCTATTACGTATAATAATCAATAAATACACGCCGGTATATTGATCCTTTTCTTTTCAAGCTGTGGTACTTAAAGTCAAATAGGCCTTACCAAGCTGCAGGTTCTCATTCTCATCTCAGTAGGTGTAATCAGCAGGTCTGGTCTACTTGTTACCAGCAGCTGTTGTTGTTCTACGGAAATCAATTATTGTATTTGTACACATAGGGCCTGCAGCTGAAGTTTTTGCTGTTGGGGTCTTCCCAAAACTGACTTGTCGTATTCCATTCAGTCTTAGTTCCTAGAGGCTAAAAAATCACGAGAATAGTCCCCAAATCGACTGGTTGGTCTGGTCTCTTCACTTCTTGATGGTGTGTGGCCCACCTTTTAAATAATTCCTCTCAAACAACCACCCCACCCCCCAAACAGTCCGCCACGTTACCGGACCCCGAGTGGTCCACTTATAATCACCGTGCATAGACTCACTCAGAGGATCCAACCACCCACCCGCCCGAGTGGTCCACTTATAATCACCGTGCATAGACTCACTCAGAGGAACAACCCGCCCCCCACTTATAATCACCGGCCTCACTCAGAGGATCCCCCCCCCCCACACACACACACTTTATCTGAATCTAAGCCCCATAAAGCTATGAAAAAAATTAGAGTCGTGTTATTACTTTGATTGTAGATGAAAGAAGTATTTTGGAAGGCATTAATTTCAATTGCCTTTCATTTATTGATCAGATCAAAGTGGTATCACAATCCAAACAGGTTTAGACTTGCTTCTATGTAATTTGGTTGGATGGCTGAAAGGTGCGCCCCACCTAGTGAGAGGCCCTTGTGGACTATGGTGCTTCGAGTCTCTTTTTCATCAGGGAAAGTAGACATGTGAACTCACATGCGATTTATGAAGTAGACATGTGAACTCACATGTCATTTTTGTGCATGATGGTAACAAGACTCACGTACTGCCTATACCATCCAATAGCTGGTGTAAGTCTCCATGATGAGCCTATTCGGCAAAGCATCAATGGCCCATTTAAAGTGAATCGTCAGGGACGTCTGGGGATGGCCCACCCATTCATCATCAATAAATCCCTGTTTAGCTTATTGATTGCCATCTTAAGCAGTATATGATTTGAAAGAAGAGACAATAAAGATAGCCAAGTTGGTTGGATGTCCCATTTCTCACCCAACTAGTCAAGGTTCGATCCCTGGTTCTGTCCATGTTTCTCTTCCAACATGAGTGAGCATTATCTCACTACATGAGCAGATTTCTCTATGCGCAGGTGTAATTTCCCCGTGTATCAGTAGTGGGTCCCAGGAGAGAAGAGAGAGAGAGAGAGAGAGAGAGAGAGAGAGAGAGAGAGAATCATTGAAAGAAATTACCACCAACCTGCCTACACTGCACTATAGTGGCCAATTGTTTATAAATAATTCAATACTCTGTTATCTGGGCCAGTGTTCCATTATCCAGTGCGTTAAAAATGAAGGGCCCACCAAATCTGGCAATCCCTAAAAAATATTCAATAATGGAAGATCCGGTATCCATTTTTTGATATTTTCAGAGAACATTGATATTTTTACTTTTAACCATCAGCTTTTATGTTGTCAATCATAAAGTTAATAACCTTTCCCCTTTTCTTGGATCACTTGAAAACGGCAATCGAGAAGTCAATCATCACCATCATAGCCTAATCACATAAAAATGTTGTCAATTCCAATGCTATTTATGGAAAAACACTTTGATGATGATGATTGACTTCCTAATTGCTGTTTTTTAAGTGATCCATGACAATGGGAGGGTTATAAATTTTTAACTGGCAACATAAAAATGTCTCTTTCATTAAAATAACCCTTGGCAATTACATAACATTACACTATCTAGTCTCCACCTTCTGCCCACCTGAAGATAAACCTATTATAATGCTTATCAAGCTCTCTGTTTATGCTACAGCTGCTCCAAGGTATGAGAAACCAACACAAAGGAACAACAATAATTTAGTCTTACAGCCACTACACATGTTCTCTGTATTATGTCTGTCCTAATTTTCTAAAACATTTCTCCACAACCTAATGTAAAATTGGGATCTAAAAATCTTTTATCCTCTACCATCCAAAATTTTCAAGCAAATGTCTACACTCTGATCATCTGGTGTATATGGCATACAGATTTGCCAAAGCCCCTTTCAGTGGAGACAGGGCAATAGCCCACACAGTAGGAGTACAAGTATGCTCTAGAAAATTTATCAGTCAATACGATGTCGAAGACGTTTGGTATTAAGATAGCACTGCAGAGTACCCTGGATGGAGCCTAATTTTGGGATTCAGGGACTTCATTCAAGCAAGAAAGGAAATTCAAACACACATCAGAAGCACACCAAAAGAATTACAGAAATGAGAAACCTCTCCAAACCTATATTAGAAGAGAAAATACAAAGAAATTGGTCATTATCCATACTCTCAGCAACTGACAAGAGGTAGAGGTAGGCCATCAACAATCAAACCAGAATTTTCAGTTCATTAACAACACCTCTCCTGGATCCAGATGGATTAATTGGATCTGGGAACTTAAGGAGCATGAAAGCAGTGAGGGGAAAAAATAAGTTTCCGACTCTGGTGGTGTAGGCTATCGACTAAAAATTCAACTGGTATATATCAGCACCAACAAATTCGATTAGAAGTTAAATGGGACACCTGATTATTCCCAAGTATAACAGTGGAAGACTCCAATTTTGGTATAGCAGAAATCTACCATCTGGATGGCTCCTGAAACTCAGACAGTCAGACTCCTCCAGCAGTGCAAGGTAACCGGTATATGGAATCTCTATGACTCCTCAAAACAACTAAAAATATCTGACACTACAAACACTCATCCCATCCTGGGCCCAAGAACTCAGAGTTCACATTCACAAGTTTAGATGCCGTAAGAAGACTGGAAAAATAATCTAGTGTGGCAATCTCCTGTAGCCATTTGGCCCATTTACAATAGAATGTGCACAAACCAACATACATTGTAACCATCCACCTGTCCGCATGGTTCAACCATGAAATCTGACACACCTGTAGATATGTAAGAAGGATCCAGAAGACAAGCTAATGGCTAGTTCTCTAAAGACTTTCAAAGTAAACTGAATGGTAGGAAATTCCTTCTAAGAAGCTTCCACATTTGTCACGTAACGAAGCAGTCTTGGTCATTGTCATTCCACAATACAAGTCTATCTGTAGTATGGTGGCCAATTTCTTGTCATCTTTTTCTCGTCATAGTAAGGCTTGCCATGGTAAGTTGCAGTTGTATTTTTGCAATCTATTAGTGTTAAAAAAAAACTCATTGATATCCTTAAAAATAAATAAATAAGTGATTGTGCGGCTTGTTAATCCGGAGACCACGTCCAGTAGTACAACCAAAGATGACCAACATGCAAAAAGAGCATAGTTACTAGAACTCTGAACTGAATCCAATCAGGTTTCTTTAAACCATGGTCTATGGAAGCCAGCTGGATGAGCAGTTTAAGTTCACCTAAGTTCACCAGCACAGGTATCCTAAAATAGCACTAAGCCGAGATAGTTGTTCCATTACACAACCGACATGGAGGGTGCCATATCTCGATAAAAGCCCATGCATGAAGATCACTCATACATGATTAGAATAAAACAAAAATGATATATAATACTATTGGCAGTAATATATTCTCAATTATTCCATGTATCATACAGTGGTTTAAAAACCCAACCTTCTAAGGTACTGCTGGGCTTTATTGAATGGCATTATATATTTCTTTTAAAAACACGTCTTCAAAGTAACATTTCAAGGAGAATTGTGATGCCAGGTGATCTAGCAGATTAACCATCCAAAAAGAAAAAGAAAAGGTGATCTAGCAGATCATCAATAACAAAGAATGGAAGGAGGATTTAGATACCCCAGCTAGTGCCATCCACCTAAACTCCAATTTGCACCTTCACAATTTATCCCCATAGTAGTAAGCTGTACCAAACATCAATGCCACTGTAGCACCCTGGGCGACCACACGAGCCCTCATAAGCTTCTGACCCAACCGAGAGTTTCCTTGTCTGAAGCTGATCAATCCAGCTGTAAGGACACCCGCAGTCACTAGAGCACCTGATAAATGGGTAACCATCAAATAAAATGAAATAATTACCAGAGCACCTGATAAATGGGTAACCTGCAGTTACCATTTGTTTTTTTCTTTTCTTTTCTTTTCTTTTTTTTTAAAAAAAAAAAAAGGAGCTTTGGGAAGCAGGTATTATGCAATATGTAGTATACTCGCACCCAGTTACTACATAGTACATAGATCTAAGGAATTCATGTCTAAAGCACCTAGATCTACCAGAAAGAAACAATAAGGCTATATTTTCATAGAAATAATTTGAGCAATTCTTGTCTAGAGGATTTCAGATACCCTCAAATTTGTGGAGAAGTCTACCATAGAAATTCCTCAAAGTCAAATCTCTAAGGGTCTGTTTGTTTACGTAAGAGTACATAAGAATCATATACATAGGATTTATACCATAAGTGGTAAAAAATGGAGATCGAAGGTGAATTCTCAAAAACAAGCATCAAATAACCTTTCCTTTTGGGAAAATAGAATCAAAAGTTGGGAAATGAATACCCATCCATCACCCCAGTAGTTCAATATACAGGAAAGTGAAGGTCATATCCACATCTCCACCTTATATCCTTCACCCCTCACTTACTCCTCACCTCTTTAATAATCCTTTGGTAGAGTTCATTTCACCACTAATTCTTAAATAAAAAATTCCTATGAATTTTAATGCAAACAAACAGGCCCTAAAAAAACATTTAGAATTCCAGTAGTTGGAGCATTCCAAAAGGCTATTTCAGCCATTTTAATGTAGCTAGTTTCAGAATTCTCTTCATCAAACAAAGAATTGGGGAATTCAAGAGGCATATAATCCCAAAACTGAATCATAGACCCTTATCTCAGAACAAGAAGTATCTCTTGAGTAGGCAGTCTGGCCACTATCAATATATATAGGTGATGTTGGTCATACTAACCAATTCAAGCAACTTTTGACACAATGCAATTCTCACCAAATGAATCAATCAAGACCAACACCCAATTCAAAGTGGTTGATATTTTGAATCATGGATCAACTAAACTCCCGAACCACTTCCAAAACCCATATCACCTTCTACCTTTTAGCTATGTTCATGGTAGGTCCTTTTTTACAACCTTCTCACCCAATAATCATAGAATCATATCTTCACTGGCATTGAGAAACTCGGACGAGTTATACCAATGATGATACATTATGAGTATGTACAACTCAGAGTCAAATTGGAATGGAACGAGTCTCATGAAACTTAGTCAAGTCGTACAGATTCAATGGTTGCCGGGTGGTATTGAAACCGTGTTATAAATCCTTGCTACAGATTATTCACCCTATGCCATGGACCTAAGGACAGGAATGGGTAATGGGCAACCCACCTAGACAGACCTGCTCCCATTAGGGGCAGGTTTGGTAATGGTCTTTTCAAGTTCAAAGCAGGTATCGACTTATGGATTTTGAGTTAGTGAGACGATGTAGGTTCAAATCCTCTAACATGCAAGACAAAAAAATATAATATAATTTATTTATTATGATATTTTAAATAAAAAATCTAAAATTAAAGCTAACCCAACCCGTACCCATCAGGGGGTGGGTTTGGTATAAAAAATTAGAAACCCATTTTGGGTGGCCTCAGGTAAAGGGAGCGGCAGGTGTAAGTTGGAGCAGGTTCGAATCTAGCCCAACCCATTCCAAACCTGAGGTACCAAACCCAACCGATTGCCATCCCCAACATGGCCCTTACAGAACTGCTTAATCCCTTCTCAAATTTGGTAATAAATCCATGTGTGCAACTTTCCACTACTTTACCTCCCCTCTCCTCTGTCCCTATATCCTCCCTTTCTTGATTCAAAGGTTTGTATCTCTCTCTCTCTCTCTCTCTCTCTCTATATATATATATATATATATATATATATACCACACAAAGGATGTTTTCTTCATCAGAAGCCTTCTGCCCTCCAAATAGTCGCCATTAATTTCCTTAAATGCCATGGAAACCCTCCCTGCCTTCACCATGGCGAAAAAAGGTGCAACCAAAAACCACTCTTTCTCTTTCCTTTTGAGAAGAAATATAGCATACACCACTAAAACAATCTATATCACGATTCAAAAACCTGAAAACTTGATACAGCCTGGAGGTTCGCTTAGTTGAGCCAACTTGACTCTTAACAAAATCTCAATTGAGTAACAATATATTTACTGAGTCCAAAAAAGAAAAATTAGTTGGGTTTTTCTATATTCTAGCCAAAGGTTAAAGGGTTTTGACCAACTCTAGTCAATCCATTTTGACTGAGTCAACTGAATCTTTATTGAGTCGTGTCAGTTTTGAAATGATATCTCCCCTATTTGGTTGAGTCGACTTAGCCCAACCACCTTGAATCTCATAGAGATTTTGGACTATGAACCAAAGTAGAAACATCATGTATAAGTTTCCAATGGGGGTTCTCAACAGCAGGCAAACACAAAAAGTATGAAAGTTCTCCATTCTTGTTGCTTCATGTATCTGATATCAATACCTTGAGCCTCTTTCCATCCATGACCTACCCATACATGACTTATAATCCTCACTTCTCTTGCTTAATCATCAGGAACCCACAACATGCCAGATATTCAAAATCTTGTCAACTTCTCAATTTCATCTCACGATATAAGAATAGATGATATCTACACTCTTGTTTCCTACACAGTAAGCAAATACTAGAGAAGATACATTCCCTCTTTTGAGGTTATCAAGGGCCTTATGTTTTTCCCTTGTGTGAGTGTAAATTGTGTAATATTCAACCCTCAGAGGCACCCCGTTACCCACATGCCTTCATACTAGGTGTGTAGAGCAATGATAGCTGCCCCCTTTTACCCACACACCTTCATACCAGGCGATATAGAACAATGACATTGTGGAAGAGCTTGGAAAGATACTCTCGAGATAAACCCCCATTCAATGTCCTACCTTCAACAAGGCCAATGGTCACCCAATCAAAATAGCCATAATATCCTGGAAAATCACAATCTTGTAATCAAAGAGATTCATTCTAAGCTTGATCTTTCACAACATATTTCCTCCATTATCTTGTTGATACTTCAGGAAAAGCACTTTTTTTTAACAAATGGAGTAGAGCCTTGAAAATTCGAGAGCAAGGATGCTTCCGTAACCCAAAGGTTAAAAACAAACACCATATGATCCTCTCCATCTCCCTTTCATTGAGAAAACACTGCCCACCACCAGTTTGTGAGCTCAAGAAATTTTTCTTTACCATATTTTTCATAGTTGATGCATATTTGCCACCTCGTTCCAAATTCCTATAGATCAGGTAAATCGTTTCCTCCACTTCTTGACCCTTCCAAACAGAAGCCTCTCTGAAAATGGACAGGAAAATGGAAGATCGGGATTTTATATTTTTTAAAGATAAAACTAGTTTCCTTTCTGCGATGAAGGGGTGATATTGATTTAAAGTCTTCCCAATTCCCATCGAGCTTTTCAAAAATCCAGTCAAGCTATGATAATGAACTAATTTAATTCTATGTATTAGAATTCATTCAGTTATTAATTAACCGATTCTCTCTGATAAGCCTGTAGCATAGTTGGAAGGTGCTCATTCTGGAAACCATGAAGTTGCAGAGTCAAGCATGCTTAAAAAAAAATCCGTTCTTGTAAATTTAAGCTTGTTACTTTTCAGTTATCTATTACTTTTTAATATATCAAAAACATGTCATGAGTTACTCTATTTACTTCATCATATAAATGTTAAGTCTATTTTCAGCTTTTACAATCTTCAAAGTTCTAAATTTTCTCATGTTTAATTGACAAGCAGGCATTGTAATGAATCTGAAAATGGTATTGGTCAATGTGTTCTATCCCATCAATCTGGGATCAGCTAAAAGAGTTGTATCTGAACTCCTAATCAACACCAACCAAGCTAAGAACACAACCCACAAAATACTAAAAACCAAAAAGTAAGGTCTCTCTCTCACCATGTGTGCGTAGAATTAGGATAATCTTTCTATTAAGAGTATGATAAATGCTAAATAATGCCTCCTACTGACTAAAATATACACCTGCTCATCTGCACTGATGCTAAACACATCTAGTCTGAGTCAACCTTTGAGAGTTCTATTCTTCCACTCAACCCTATTCAATGTCATGCTCTCGGTTACTCCACATAATGCCTTGTCCTTCCTCACAACTTCCCCTGAGATGTTGGCAAGCATCCCCTACACAACTAATGGCTTCAAAGAGAAAAATTAGGTGTGGGTGATCAATGATAGATATAGTTCATCAATCTGCACCTGACAAAGTTCATAAATCAACCCCCAATTTATCAATCAAAAAAAAAAAATTTCAAACCAATAGAAGCAATTCAAGCAAACATTCAACTAATTCCAGAAAAAAAAATACTTCAAAAATCTGAAAAAAAGAAGCATAAATCTACTAAAACCAAAACCCATCAGACAGAAACAATCAAATGGTCCAAAAGTAACTTATTCCACAGGACAAAAAAATTGAAAAATCAATTCTTTTTCATAATTGTGAAACAAGAAGCAGCAGAATGGCAATCAAGACAAAACCCAATCGAGAAAAATCTCAAATGATCCAAATCAAAGCAAAAAAAAAAAAAAAAAAAAAATCCCAACAAGAAGCCGATAACGTTAACAAAGCAAAAAAGTTGAGAAAGCAATTCAAGGGTTTCATTGAAAAGAGAAGAATGAAATTACCAAGTGGCACGAGAGGGTTCTTCACTGGCTTCTTCGATTCGAAGAGATCTTCGAGCTTGGGTTCGGCACTGCCAATCTTCTCCATTTTTTTATCAGATCAAAGGAAAATGAAACGAGGAAACGAACTATCTACACAGTGGAATAGAATCAAAACTAGGGTTCGCGTGCTCCCATCCATGCAAGCGTGGGTCAACTTGAGCCGTTGTTCGAAAAGGGCTGCTCTAAACCGTGGATCACTTTTGGGCCGCCAACTATACGTGGCCTATGTTTGAAACCCGGAATTGGGAGGGTTGTTTTGTAAATATAAAATTTACATATAGCAACCTGCCTTTACTAATAATATTTACGAACAACCTCTACTGTTTTTTTGCTTTTTGAGAATTTTGCCGGAAATTTTATTTAGAGTTGGTGAAGACAAAAAGGCCTTAAAACTTTTGCGTAGATGTAAATAGTCCAAGGGACTTTTTTTTTTATTATTATTATTTCATATGAGTGCCAATATCATCAATTTCCTATAGACGAACCCCTAAAAACTCATTCCCCATTTTCTTCTTCTTCATCTCTTCTCCACCATCCTCTATTATCTTCCTAAAAAATACACTCTTCTCCTCTTCAATATCTCTTCTCAATTACTATCGTTTTCTGCAACTCAAATCTTTCCTTTCATTCTTCTCTTTCTGGTAAAATCTTCAATATATATATATATATATATATATAAGTTACGCTATAAAACTCCCCGGACATTTTTCTAAAAAAAAAAAAAAAATGCCCCTCTTTAGCCAATAAAAGTGTGACGCGTGTCATCAGTGACACATATATCTGATTCTCTCTCTTATATATTCTCATACAAAGGTAGATTTCTTAAAATACTAACAAATCATTAAATATTAGATATAGGTATAAACTCCCCTTTTAAGATAATGAAGTTTTAGAGAATTTTCCATAAGGAAGTTTTTGAGAATTTCCCATATATATATGGGAAATATTCAAGTGAGGGAATCCCTCACTTGAATATCCCTCTCCTCTCTCTCTCTATATATATATATATATATATATTACGAAGAAAGATGGTGGGTTATGTAGCCCTCTATTTTTCCTAGTACAAAACCATGCACCGCTCTACAATTCTGAAGTCTCTCTTCTGTTGTAGGAAGGCCAAAACAATAGTGTAGAGGTCATCTTCTCCAGTGGCGAGAACAAATCTATGGATTACTAGCAAGCCACTTGTTTTTTTTTTTTTTTTTTTCCCCTATTGAACAACGAGAGGGTGATATCGATACTTGTTTCTTCTTCCTCCTAATGTTCTTCTTCGACACTAAGTCCTCTAAACTATACGTCAAGGCTTCTTTTATATGTGACAAACAATGTTTTGGCTAAATTGGAGACTAGAGCATTGTTTAGGGTGGCATCAAGCTAGCGAAGTGGTGGTGGCAGGTGCTATTGGAGGGCTGATGGATGGCACTGTTGCTATGGGGAAGAAGATGGGGAAGACAAATGAATTTGAAGAATTCAATATAAGGAAAACCTAAGATGCAGAGCCGTTTTTTATCTTGCCGAATTGTGGCATACATGGAGATGAACAATGGCCGAAAAATTCCCTAAAATGGGAGAAGAAGAAAAAAGACACGAGCGGCGATATAGTCGCTCGGCAAAACAACAACAAAATAATAATAAAAAAAAAGTGATGAGAGAGCTTTTATAGTCTATATTGAAATTTGAAAGTGTTAAAGTGCGAATCTTTTCCAATAAAAACTCCTTTTTTATTCAATTACAACCCCTTATGCTCGATCTGTTTTCCTTTATTTATTTATCTATTGTTTTGGCTGACGAGGGGTGTTTGGTCTCTTCAAGATCCAACTATTCCCTTGGGCATGTAAAGCCCTACCTCCCCGTGCATCGGAGAAGTCATGCTTTTTGCCCATGTAAGTGGTTTGAGGGAGAGTGCAAGTTTGACACTATAACATTGGGTTCCTGAAACGTGATCCTAGCTACCTACGCTACCGCATGGTGTTTTTTGTATTAACCACCTTAACTAGTTATACTTATTTTTCCTTTGTGTTGACCTAATGCAACTAATATTTTCAAAAAATAATGGAAGTGTTGTGCCCACCACAAAATATTACAAAAATGAACAAATGAAAAGTAAAACATTTGCACATATTTTCTAAACCCACCCCATGACAAATACACATACCATCACATTTACCCATGGTTAAGTTTCTGAAAAAAAAAAAAACAAGAGATGAAAGATAAATATGTTTAAGAGAGAAGTTAAACATGCAATATTAAAGTCACAATCCTTCTTTGAACTCCCACTTTTCCTATAAGACTAGTGGAGGGCACGTGCGTTGCACGTGGTTGTTACTAAAGTGACACATACTACATAGTGATTGAGTCTTTCAGCTTAACACATTGTCATGTATTTCAAGAAATCGTAGACAATGAAGGCATTTTGTTTGAGGTTGTGTTTTGGTATTTTATTCAAAAGAATTGGAATGCAAAACCAACATGGACATTGATGAAGTTCCATTTGATTGATATAAATAACTATATTTGATTGAAGATGAAATTTCTTCATCAAAGAACCATCATTGTACCTACCAAACAATAAAATGAAGAACATGATCAACAATAGAAACTCTCAGTGACCATTTCTCGTCAACCATTTTCAAGACTCCCCTCTAGCTGATACACTGATCATTCTACCAATTTCAAAATTTCATAACCATTCACCCACATCTAATTGGCTTGGACCATCCATTTAACTTTAAAACTACATACAACCCAATTGTGGCTCTCAATACAAGCATCCCACATGGGTTGAATCATCTCTAATTTACAGCTCCTTGTGATGCATGTAAATGATTGAAAAAAAAATTCATTCCAAACATATTCAATAACTACAATTATAACATAATCAACAATCCAATATTTAAATTAGAGAGTAATTAGACTTCTTCAAATATGGCTGGTTTCAAAAACTAAAAATAAGGGGCAATTCATTTATCCAATCTAAAAATAGGCCTAATGATTAATCCAAACACAATGACCATTGTATTGAGACAAATAAGCTTGGTATATTAATGAACATAAGAGTACATCAACAGATTTGAATTGCACATGACTCTATCAAGTCATTCATAAATGAACTTGTACAGTTATTTAACTACTTTTACTATTGACAAAACTAAGCATTCATGTGGCATTTGAATTTTGCTAGTAGAAATGGGTTAGATGGGACTACCTATCAGTTATCCAAGAAACAACCAAGAACTTTGACCTCTTCTCTAGTTTTTTGTCTCTTATATAACAGATAAGAATTATTTGTTTGTGTTGTAACAGAACAAAATTCACAAGGATAGTGATTTTTGCACTGTCCATTTCTCATACAAACATTATTCGGATTTAAATCCCGACATGGTCCATGCATCATATGTTGAACAACCATTTTGTATAGATGTGGATGGTTTTATTTTTATTGGGAAACAAAGTCATTTCATGATAATATTCTTCCATATTTGACCCATGCGCCTTCTTGGTACTTGAATTCCTAAGAACTCATAATAAATTGGGTTTTATGAAATGCTTTTGAAA
This sequence comes from Camphora micrantha, assembly GCA_003546025.1. Classification (NCBI taxonomy): domain Eukaryota; kingdom Viridiplantae; phylum Streptophyta; class Magnoliopsida; order Laurales; family Lauraceae; genus Camphora; species Camphora micrantha. Next base: position 58,785,419 of record QPKB01000002.1, on the reverse strand, counting down.
TAGGATAAAAGTTACGTGTCTAACATGGTGATGTAGATAGGACAATGAATATGTGAGATTTAATCCGCTGGGTGATGGGTTGTTGATGATGTGTTTGGTAGCTCCTTGTAGATACATTCAATCATTAGTTTTACTCCCTTCCATAACAAGGCATTGCCACAAAATGTTAAACATACAAGTCACTTTCTAATATGTTACCAAGTTGGCTAATTAATTAACAGACTCATTAGCCAAGAAAGGGGTCCATAGATTAAATCTTAATCACATCATAAATCTAATCAAATTGTTTCATATAAAGAGTATAATGAAGATAACTAATCACATTCTAACTCTAATTTAATCTTAATCACACCATAAATCTAATCTAATATAATTCCAATCTAATGCAAACTCCTAATCCCAATCTATAACAAACTCATCCTCATCAAGATATCCGACCTTCATAATGTAATTATTCTCTATTATGAGTGCAATTCTGAATGTCCGAAAAAATGATGCCAATAAATTTAACACTATTCTTTGTAACATAACTTTTTTTCTCACTACATTTACTGTCCAAATATGTAAACTGCACACCACAGCTTGTCGTCTCATCATTCTCTTACCCAAATACACTTACATTTTTAAGATCTAATTCAAAATAATATCACAATAAACTGGGGTAGAAAACCATTCCACACACAAAAGGACATAAATAGTTGCTAAAAGAATAAGGAAGTTGGTACCTTTGGCGGGTTTCTCAATCCACGGCCCATTCATAATGTTCAGTATGCTACAGGCGTCGCTATATTCCAGATCAGGCAACAGCTTTGGCGTTAGCAGCAAACACCTGTGTAGCATTAGATATATCTGTTGTCAACTATTAGATATATTTGTTGTCAACTTCCATACGACTGTAACTTAAAATTAAATTATTACAAGAAAACCAACAAAAAAGTGAGAAAAATGGTGTTGAACAGAGAAAAGAAAGCCTCAAACACCAAAGAGTAAGAAAGCCAACAAGCCACCCAAGAACAGAAGAAAACCACAAATTCATCATGATTCATGAGTAGGCAACAACTCAACATAATTTGGTCCATCGAAATTCCATGAAAGGAACACTTGATCAACACCCAATAAGCCACTATAAATTGTATCTTCTCCAACAAGAAAAATGGGGTTTGCTCAGCCAATCAATCAGTGGAACTCGCCAATTGGACTCAAACTAATGTCAATCAAGTGGTTGGCAAACTCAGTAAGGTCACGCAAGCTGTCCATGAATCCAATATGAGTTTTCTCTTACAATAACCTTTCAAAAAAGAGATCCTCTTACTGTGATATGTTGGGTTGGCTGGCTGCTCTGACAAGTTGTTGGAACGTCTTTGTTTCATTTATAGGGTTCATTCCTAATTTAGAAAGGTTGATCAGAAAATTCCCCATACCAAGTGTCAATATGCAATTCAAAACAACATGCTTTCAATTAGTGGTCTTATGGTAATCTACTTTGATTTATCTCATCAACCACTCAAAATGGGCAGTTTGTGAGGTCTTGCAATGAAACCAGATAGAGAATTGTGGAAACATAGCGTTCCTAGAGAAATTGAATACTCTTCATGGCAAAAGAAGATTATGAAAAAAAAATGTAATGAATTGAAAATTAACACGGATTAAAACAATGAGCAGGTGTAACTCTCTCTCTCTCTCTTTCTCTGTGTGTGTTTGCGCGCGCACGTGCGCGTGCGTGTGAAGGACAATTCATTGGAACACCAATCCATGCAAAGATTGTTTCACAAAATTAATATCACAATAGAAGGAGACGACAACAACAAAAAAGAAAGAAGGAAAGAAGTTAAAATTTTAATGAGCAGGTGCAATAGTCTCTCTCCCTCTCTGGATGTTACACCAAAACAATAGATCCAAAGGATAGAGTCTATGCACAAATTTAGAAAAATTTTCAATGGATAATCATCGATATGATAAAAGAGCACCAATCAAAAGAAATTTGAGGTCTTAAGGGGACAGTTGACAGTTTCATATCATTTACATAGGGAAATGAAGAGGTTGGAAAGGGGTGAAAAGTAAAAGAAAATGGCCAGAGGAGTACAGGCAAAGTGAAACCATCAATTTTCTCAGATATATGGAAATTATATTCAGAATGGAGAGGAAAAGAAACTATGTACCATCAAAGATGGAAAAATTGTTGCAAATATTTTTCTGTCCTTCACTCTTATTTTTTCCCCAGTACTACCCTTCTTTCCCCAGTACTACACTTCACTCTTATCCCCTTAGGTAAATTCCAATTCCTATGTAAACTGTAGGAAATGACAAAAAACCCTTAAAAAGAAGAAAAAACAGTCTGTTTATTATAGTTTTCTTATATGAGTGGGAACTTTGAACCCTGATAGTTTTTGTTATCCATGGCACTATAAAGAATTACTTGTCAACAAAACCTACAGTCCTATCGAACATTTGTAATCTGGGACTCACAAAATAATAGATACCACACAAGTATATCCATTGTAATCCGGTGTTAACTTGTTTTTAAAGATAATCCCTCAAATCAACAGGTTATACATCTGTAATCCTATAATGAGAAAGAACAGAGGATAAAAGAGGAGGGTTGATCACCGTGATCATGATTTGAATTTTCTGGGAATTGCATATTTTCTCAATTTGATATGATATTAGAGCTTAGGGGTTTCATAGTGTCTTATCCATAGTTGTTAATCCCGTTTCGTTTTGACCCAATTGTGAAACATTTTTGGATTCCGGTCAATTTCGGTGTTCCATTGTAGAAAAGACACGATTTAAAAATGAAATAATATATAAAAGAATGGTTAAAATTGAAAAAATATTGAAAAACTAAAAATGCATAGTTATATCACTTATATACAACAGAATAATAGAAATCCAGTTTTTAGAATGTTTTCACTATGATTGACCCAACCTAATACCATTAGAACAAAAGTGATTTAAAAATATATGATACCAAAGCACAACATAATTTTTTTTTAATGGTAGAGCACAACAGAATTTGCTTCCTAAACAAGAAAAAAAATGTTTATTATTATCACTCAACAACCAAGAAAATACCTTAGTAGTAGAATTAAGAATCTAATGCTCCGTATCCAGCTCTTCAGAAATAAAGCACCTAGCAAGGTACTGAAGTACTATGCCTTGGAATAGTCTACCCCAAGGAACTATACTCTCCCAGTATTCAAATAATTGCTGCACGAGCTGCAGGCACCATGATTGTATCCAATGTATGAGTTAGTTGAACAACCATTTTGAAAAAAAAAAAAAAAAAAGAATAGAAAATCAGTTAATAAAATTTAAACATACTACTACAAAAAAAAAAAAAAACAGCTTCCATTGAAGTATTGGTGAAACAACAACCACGGCGTAACATGTTTCTGTTCTTAAAGTAAGAAAAGAAAAAAAAACAAGGAGTTGACTTAAATTAAATCGACACTGCATGAGCTGCAAGCATCATGATTGTATCCAATATACGAGATAGTTGAACAACCACTTTTGAAAGCATAATAAGAATAGAAAATCAGTTAATAAAATTTAAAACAGTTTCCATAGAAGTATTGGTGAAACAACAACCATAGCATAACATGATTCTGTTCTTATTTTTATATAACATAACATGTTTCTGTTCTTAAAGTAAGAAAAGAAAAAAAAACAGTTGACATAAATTAAATCGACACTGCTCACTGTTGAACTAATGAAACAGGTTTCAATCAACTTTTAGATGCATGTCTAGAGAGTGGAGACAAAAAAGAACTGGAACTCATGAATGCTAGAAAATGAAAGTGATATAAGGAAAGGGAACCTAAAAAAGATATATTTTAGAGCAAAGTGGTTATCACCTTTTCATGACTGGCTGGGTTTTGCTTTATAATTGCTTTGATGGACATGACTACTTGCGTCAAAACACCTTCTGCCTCAATGGTAGAGCATAAACTACCTATAGAAGATTTTTCCATTTGAGATGTTAATTCAATAGCAAAAGTTCCAAAACTAATTTTGAATTTGTTTGAACAAGGAGATCAAGCACACACCTTTTATGGTCAAAGCAAGAAGCCCTTCCAAGCAAGTATTAACGACATTGGGAAGCCTTTGTGCAAACAAGCCTATATTCTTTATTGCATCTTTCCTCACCCAACCTCTTATTGCTGCTGTAGCAAAACACAAGCGATTGTTTTTTTTTTTTGCTAGACTGGATCACTGGTTAAGGAGTGGTATTACGTAGATGAAGACCAAGGATTGGTCTCTAATCAATATTGGTGAAACTGAGGTGCATTGCCGCTAAGCTATCAATGATTTGACAAACTTAAGTGCTTTTCTTTGTAGTATGGATGTGCTATAATCTCCTAATCCTAGCCACTGAAAATAAATTACAATACCAAATGTAAAGAAAACTAATACATAGAGAAGTTGAGCAAGAACGCCACCGCACTATAGAGCCAAAAAGGATTAGAAAATATTCTTCTAAAATGTTAAACAAACTAAAGAGTCTTTGCAATAGTTTCCAGCAGGATAAAACAAAGCTTACACCATGTCACTTTGCCGTCCAATGGACTGATCTGGGTTTTTTTTAATGCAAGACAGGATAAACAGACTTTGAGATAATTGATGTAAATTTTAGAATAGAATATATATATATATATATATATATATTTGTATTTTTATGATGAAAACCTGAAATTCCTTATAAAAAATGCATTCTATACCATCATATTTTGAGTAATATTTGTAGCAGGATCCCCTTCCTGCAATATACCCTTTCTTAGCATGAAACAATGAAAAACCCGAAATTCCTTAAAAAAATAAAAAGGCATTCTATATTATCATATTTTTTTGACAAATCTTTGGAGTGGGGTTCACTTCCTATAATATACCCTTTCTTAGCAACGGATTATGAAAATTACTTGAAATTATAAAACATGCCACAATGATTTTGTAACTCCTCACTTGGGTTTTATATGACATGAATGAGAACTGTACATACCCCAAGAATTTATTGGATATTGTGTGGTCAATAGCATGTTCAATGAGTGCTTGACTATTTACAATATATGAAAGATGCACATGCTATAAAACCCCAAACTACAGCAAATGAAATCTTTAATTCTCTTTCCTTGAAGAATGCTACCGTGTAGGTGACATGACTGTCCTTGTCACCCTAATTCAGTTGATGATAAAATCAAAGATAAGGTTTGGTGTGCATCCTCAAGTTCATGTCAAACGTTGATAATTTGAAAAATTAGGAGAAGATATAGACATATAACATGAGAATATATATTTTGATGTTTTCTCTTAGGTCTTCC